>CM057453.1:726760000-727042500 GCA_016271365.2 Neoceratodus forsteri
GTGTCCTATAAATGTACTGGTGCTCCTTACTTGCCTCACCACCACTGAAGGTTCCGTTGAGTCGAGGCACTAGGGGACTGTGCTTGACCAGGAGGCAGAGCTATTTGCATTGTGCTGTTGTATGTATGTATGTATATGTGTGTGTGTATATATATATATATATATATATATATATATATATATATTTATATATATTTATATTTTTAACCTTTAAGCAAGCCAGAGCTGACCCAATGGTCTGCCTTGACTTTACAAGGCAAAACACCATACGCTGTCTGGCTACTGTTGGCTGTTCTGTATGCAGGATTTGAACATTTCAGGCACTACACTAACTGCTCAGGCTGAGAACAATGCTTACTTTGACCATAACTGGCTCCACTTGACTCTGGCTCTCAGTTGCTTATAGAGATCCAGCCAAGGCTAGGCTCCAGCCTACTCTGGCTTGCCCACCTCTAATTGTTGCTATAGTTTTATGTAATTGTCCTAGTTTTGTGGCTGGGTTCTGCCTGTTAAAGGGCCACTTGGCCCAGTGTACATACCCTGTAATACATTAGTTCTGTCCTGTCAGACAACCAGCTACCATCTTATTACAGAAAAAAAACTGATGTATAATGCCACACTACATTTTAGAAACATAGAAAAATAGAAGTTGACGGCAGATAAGGACCGCAAGGCCCATCCAGTCTGCCCATTTCTTTTTCTACCTTATGAATGTGCTGTAGGCCTTTACTCGGTCAATGGCCTATCTATTCATACTCATCTGTATTGCCCCCTATCCCATGCCTGTTTGAAGCCCTACACTGTATTCATATCCACTACTTCTTGAGGTAGGCCATTCCATGCATCCACCATCCTTTCTGTGAAAAATAACTTCTTCACATTACCTCTTAATTGGCCTCCCTCTAGTCTCATGCTGTGTCCTCTTGTCCTGCTATTTTTCTTATATTGAAACATGTTAGACTCTTTCACCTAGTTAATACCCTTAAGATGTTTAAATGTTTCATATCACCTCTCTCCCTCCTTTGCTCTAGGGTATACTTATTGAGCCCCGTTAATCTGTCTTCATATGTTTTCTGATACAGTCCCTGCACCATTTTGGTTGCCCTTCTCTGGACTAACTCCATTTTATTAATGTCCTTGTGCAGGTGTGGCCTCCAGTACTGCATGCAGTACTCCAGATGGGGCTTAACCAGTATCTTGTAAAGAGGGATTATTACCTCCCTTTTATGACTTGTGACACCCCTACTAGTACACCCCAACATCCCTCTAGCCTTACCTACTGCTTTAGTGATCTGCTTGGATGATTTCAGGTCATTTGTGGTGATGATGCCCAAGTCTCTTTCTTCTCTTGTGATTGCCAGTATCTCCCTTCCCAACCTATAGGTAGCTTCAGGGTTTCTCTTCCCTATGTGCATGATACTAACATACTAAAATGCCAGCAGAATAGGCCTAACGGTCTTTCGTGTCTGCTCGTTTGGTCAGTCCCCAACCTGGGTGCTGACCTTGCTGTCCCCCTCGCCTTCTCTGGCTTTTCCCTTCCCAGTTCCGGATATTCTTGCTGCATTGGATTTTGCTTCCAGAACCCTTCCCTGTACCTGTCCCACCCCCTCTTGAACCCCTCCACTGTCTCTGCCTCCACCAGCCCCCTAGGCAGTGCATTCCATGGCTCCACCACCCTCTCAGTGAAGTAGCACCTCCTCCTTTCTCCCTGAATCTTCCCCCCTCCAGCTTCCAGCCATGCCCTCTGGTGGCCCCTTCCTCCTTCCTTGAAACACCCGACTGTTCCTCCCTATTTACCCTCTTCATGTACCTAAAGACCTCTATCATGTCCCCCGGTCCCTTCTCTCTTCCAATGTGTACATATTTAGCTCTTGAGCCTCTCCTCATAGGTCCTGTCCCCAAGCCCCAAATCATTTTGGTTGCCCTCCTCTGGACCCTCTCCAGGAGGTTAATGTCCTGCTTTAAGTGCGGCCTCCAAAACTGCACGCAGTACTCAAGGTGCGGCCTCACCATGATCTTGCACTTCTTTGCATTAAACCCCAGTTGCCACTCTTCTGACCATTTTGCCAGTTTTTCCAGATCTCTTCTCATTCTGCCCACCCCATCTAGATCATCTGCTTTGTTGCAGATCTTGGTGTCATCTGCAAACAGGCAAACCTTACCCTCCAGTCCATCTGCAATGTCACTGATGAAGATATTGATGACTGGCCCCAGGCCTGAACCCTGAGGTACCCCACTTGTGACTTGCATCTCTTCTGACTGTATACCGTTTACCACCACTCTGTTTTCTGCCCGCTAACCAGTTTGCCACCCAGTTGACCAACCTCTGACACACCCCATGCCTACCCAGCTTATTAATCAATCTTCTATGTGGAACAGTATCGAAAGCTTTGCTGAAGTCAAAGTAGGTGACATCAGCTGCACCCCCTTGGTCCACCACTCTGGTTACCCAGTCAAAGAAATCTATGAGATTAGTTTGACAGAACCTTCCTGTTGTAAACCCATGCTGTCTTGGATCCTCTGCTTCTATGGATTCCAGGTGTTGTTGTAGTATTCTTTCCTTAAGGAGTGCCTCCATAATCTTTCCTGCTACTGAGGTAAGATTGACTGGTCTGTAGTTCCCTGCTGCCACTCTTGTGGAGCTGGATCACATGAGCCCCTCCAGTCTTCTGGGACCTCTCCTGTGCTCAGAGACTCACTAAACAGTTCTGCTAATGGCTCTGCTAGTTCCACCCTTAGCTTCTTTAGTACCCTGGGATGTATGCCATCAGGTCCCATTGCCTTGTCCACCCTGAGCTTAGCGAGCTCTTGTAGGACCCTTTCTTTTGTGAAGGGACTTGTGCATACCTCCCTCCCCTCTGTCCATGGTGCTGAGCTGTGGGCCCAGCCCTACCTTCTCCTCAGTAAATACTGAGCAGAAGTATCTATTCAGGATAGATGCTTTTCCTTGGTCCTCCTCCACACACTCCCACTTATCCCCTTTGATCTTAGCAATACCCCCTCTGGACTTTCTCCTTTCACTAATGTATCTATAGAAAGTCTTGTCCCCCTCTTTTATTGTTCGTGCTAGCGTTTCCTCTGTTTGGGCCTTTGCCTGTCTTACTGCTTTCCTTGCTTCCCTTAGAGAAGTTTGGTGTGCCTCCCTATCTTCGTCCCGCGGCATTACCTTATATTTCCTGAAGGCCAACCTTTTGGCTCTGATCTCTTCTGCTACTGTTTGAGAACTAAAGTGGTTTCCTCCTTCTTTTGCTCTTGTATTTCTCCCTCAGACAATGGGATGGTGGTACAAGTATTGCATCCTTAATGCTTACCCACTTTGCCAGTACCCCCTCACCTGTATTTCATCTTGCCAGGGCTAGCGTAACTCTGTTGGCCATCTTATCAAAGTCTGCTCCTCTGAAGTCCCATATTTTTGCCTTGGAATGGGATGATTTAGTTCTAGTGGCCAAATTGAACCATGCCATGTGATGGTCACTGGCCCCCAGGTGACCTACCTGGAGATCTGTGATCCTTTCCCGTTAGTCAGTACTAGATCCAGAATAGCCCTGTCTCTTGTGGGTTGTTGTACCAATTATTTGAGGCCCTCCCAGTGCAGGGAATCCACCATGTGTCTAGTTCTGGTGGATGTTCCTGCTGGTATTGACCAGTCTGTATCTGGCATGTTGAAGTCTCCCACTAGCAGAACTTCCCCTTTAACTGTCATGTTTTGTATATCTTCTGACAGCAGTGTGTCAGTTTCCTCCCCTTGGTCTGGAGGCCTGTAGACAACCGTAGTTTGTATAGTTGTCCCATTTCCTGTTTCCAGGGTGACCCAGAGTTAAAACCTATTCTCTGTTTACCTGATTTTCACTCCTCCATCCACAACTTACCTTACCAGTTACCCAATGAGGTAACATTACCTCTCCATCCAGATGCCTTTGCTGTAGCACCTGTCATCCAGGTCAGGCTTATTCCTGCTTCTTATGTACTTAGAACAGTAGAGCTGAAACACCATTGTCGTGGGGTGCTGATGCTATCAGTGCTGGTTCTATTCACGAGAAAGGGTTACCAGTGTGCCAGGTATTCTTTTCCTGAATTAAAAGAAAAAAAAATATATAGTTACTGCAGGTATAATCTGTGATTTTCATAGAAGGCACATGTTCAGATACCTAACACAGTTTGAAACGCCTAGCTTCATCCCATTTTTTTTTCTAGTTGTCCATCTATGAAAAGCCACTGATTTTTCTCTAAATTGTGACATGCAAGACCACTGCATATTGTGGTACTTCTTCTTTGCAGCCTTTCTATTATTTTAGGAGAATAAAATCACTTTTAAACTCTCTGTGGTGCTGCTCTTTACTTGTGGACTCATTTTTTCGTCGGTTGAAATTGCAGCTCAGATTAAAAACAAATTCAGCACTTCTATGGTGCATGACACCGACTGTGTCCTGAGCAAGGACTGGACTGAATGTGCCCCCCCAAATTGTGTTTGAGTATTTTGGTGCGGGTAATCATAGCACCACCTCTAACACAAACTGGGGGCTTTGAGCTGGCAAGCTTAACATCCAACTGTGATTTCACATCTAAAAAATAAAATGCAATTTGGTGCCCCTTGTTAATTTAGAGTCCCAATGACCCAAATGTGTCTGTGCCATAGGAGGACAGGACCCATTGAAATCAGTACCATGCAGGGACAGAAGGATGTTTCAGCAGTGGGTGTATTCCATTTGCCCTTTAAAGCCTGGTCTTCTGTCTCTGTTAACCCTCTTTGCCAGTGAAAATTTGAAGGATTCTTGTTTTGTGCCCGTCTGTTGCCTTGTTTGCTGCGCCACGGTATACCACACTTGAGTAAGTGGTTCGTACACCACGCTGACCAGGGAACCGCCAACACTGCCCTAAACTAAAGCTCACCACTGGCTCGCTCTGTCCCGGGACCGACACAGTGGTGCTGCAAGGATAGAAACACTGAGCTGCTTTTTGTTTTAATTTAGTACTTTTGGGCTGTTTGTTGTTTGGGGGGAGGGGGTTACTTTGTTTCCCAGTACAGATGCTCTGACCCCCATAGGGACCACGCCACCTTCCCATGTAAGCAGCTGTACTTAAACATTTGCAGGAAAAGAAAATGATTGGGCTGGTAAAAAAAAAAAAAAAGCCAGTTATTCATCAATTTATTTTGTTCTGGTATGGGGATCCTTGCAACCTGTGGAACTTCCATGTATGGGGATTGTGATTTTTGATGTGTGTTGGGGGAGTTGAGACTTTCAAAAGGATGTGGTGATTCCAGGTAATGTGTTTTCCTGTGTTTGTGTTCACCAAGGGGTAGCCATTGTGCATGCCATGCTTTCTTTGTTTTGGGTAGGGTGGCTAGACAAACTCAAATGGAAAGATGCACCATCAGAAGGCCTTAAAGGAGAACTACGGGGATACATAAAGCCCCGACGTCTGCATAGATCGGGGTTTCAGTACCCTGATTCCCCCTGCAGGCACAATATTAATCAGATAGTTTTTCTTACCTTAATACTGGTATGAGGCTCTGCACCAGCCAGCATTTTGTAATTCCCTCTGTGCCCAGCCCCGTGATTTTACCGATAACCACGTGAGATGATGATGGATGATAAAAGGCACAGGGGAACATAGCTTAGAAACTGATGGAGCCAATGCCTGATGTTAAAATAAAAATTTTTTGGAAATCATCTCCTGCCGCTGTTGTATTTCCTATTAGCACTGTATTTTTGTAATTAATTCACATAAATATTTGACCAGCCCTTGTAACTAACCTTCCTTGTAGCTAGCCAGATACCATCACCCAGGTAGGTGAAAGCAGGGTGCAGGCAGTTGTTTTACCATGTTATACTGGCACAAGCAGAACACATTCTTTCTGTTTGGAAACTTCCTTTCGGTTGGAAAGTAGGAGGTAGTATAGCGTAGTGGTTAAAGGCACTGAGCTGCAAACCTGGAGACCTGGGTTTGAATCCCATCAGCCCCCACCTGCACACTGTGTGACCCTGAGCAAGTCACTTAGCTTCCTTGTGCTCTCGGGGCCACACTTGGAAACAAAGTCCAGTTTAGTGTGCCTTTCCTGGTCAAACAATTTTCTGTTTTCCCTGTGTTGGGAATTGCTGTGCACGTGGTCCCCGGTGCGTGGCCTGCAGTCAGATCTCATTGCAGTGCATGTAGTGGGATTGGATAACCAGTTGATGGATGCTGTTAGTCGAGTGGGAGAGACATTCACAAGTGGTCCATGCACCATGATGGGGTGACACAGCTGTTTGCCAGTGGAGCCACACCTCTGGTGAACCAGTTTGCTTCCTGGGAGAACAGAAAGCCGAGGCTTTTCTGTGCCTGCCCTCCTCAGACAGGAACACTGAGGGGGATGCCTTTTCCTGGCCCTGGACCATGTGCCTTCTGTACTCCTTTCCATCCTTTTCCCATTATCCACTAGGTGGTTCTTAAGGTGTACAGGACAAATCTGATTGTGACAGCCCTCATCTGACCCAGACCGTTCAGATACCAGGATCACACCTATTACTTTTAGGTGTAAAATCTTCTGTTTTATGTTGTCTGTTTTTATTATGTTATATTGGTTGTTTATTTGTTATGTTGTACGGCGCACAGAGCCTCTGTGACTAAGCACTAAATAAAAAAAAAAAAAAAAAAAATAATAAAACTATTATTATTATTATTTAGCAACAAAATAAACAGAAGGGGGTTGGAGTACCACAAATACAAAACAGTTGACTACTTTTTATTTATTTATTTTTTTAAATTGAGGTGTTTATGCTCCTGGGCCATGGCAGAGTGAGCTCCTTTCAGCTGTTTCCACCACCCCCTCCATCGTCCACCATCTCCACAGTTTGCCTGATGGTGGAATACCCCCGTGGATCGCTTTCCCCCCACTTCCGTGGCAGGGTCAGGAGAGGGAGGGCCATCCTCCCCCCTCCAAAGCACAATCCAGCATTCGCCACAGGTGCCGGTAATGGGGCGGATGGAGGTGAGGTGAGCGGGTGTCATATGCCCCTGCCATGCCACCATTTGCAACCTGCTTTTTCTCCCCGGCCTGAGGTTGCGACTACGGAGGGTGCATGAGTGTGGAGGCACACATGCACTCCAGCCCATTTCCCCCCCCCACACCCCCGACGCAACGTCAGCCTCCGTCTGTCCGTGTTTTGACACCTAGCCTCTACTAGCCGTCAGCCAAGACACGGATGGCTTGGAAACCTCCCCAGGAGAGGAGAGCTGCTGTACGGCATGCTGAATCCTACTCCCACCCTCCTCCCTGGCTAGTCCCCAGCAACCCAGGCTCATTTGAACCCGGGTTGCCAGCAAAGCAGTTGACTACTTTTTAAAGTTAACATTAATTTCATGTGGTTACTAGTTCTTTTAGAAGATGCAAACTCAGTGCCCCGTGTTATAATTTTAGGACAGAGTCACTGAACTACACAGCTACTTTTTTATAGCCTATGTGTTGAGTCACAGATCAAGAAAGCTAGCCACCTGGGTTCTAATCCAAGCCGGGCTCTTACATACATAGATACCTGGGTGTTTGTGAATCGGTACGCTCATCTTTTTCTGTCTGCAGAGGGTTGTGAATGAGACCAGGCCTGGGTGCGACGAACATATGGCGCACAGGGCTTGCAGCATTCTGCTGGCTGGCAATTGGGATACTCTATCTTGTGCGCCAATTGCTGCAAGTCAGACCAACTTTTTCTGGTCTAGCTTGTGGTAATGCCAGGTATCCTTTTTCCGGGGCTTGTACCAGATGTTTGGTGCAAGCTGCCATAAACCAGGAAGTGTCATTAAGTGCTCCCGATCTACTGGAATTGGTGCAGTGTGTGGCAAAGTGGTTGGCGCAGCTGTGCCAACAAACTGGTTTAACTCTGGGCGTGACGCAAACCCTGCATTGCCCTTTGAGAATCCTGCCCAAGGTCCATTTAGTTTGCCTGCTTCCTAAATAGGCCTTACCAATCTAGCATTCACTAGGATTTAGTAGATCAGTCCTCCCATAATTCTGCTTGAAGTAATCCTTCTCTTTCAATTTCTGCAGCCCCAGTCACGTGTTCATCCCACCACCCTGTAAAGTTTGCCACTGTGTGTTAATGTTCCTTAGCTCCACTGGCAGATGGGTCCACTTTTCCACCACCCTCTGCTTGAAGTATTTCTTGACATGTCTCCTAATTTTCACCCTTTGCCAGCTTATACAGTAGTTGTGGCTCTTTGAGATGGACCTCTCACTAAGCACAAACATTAACTGTCTGTCTACAGAGTTTATACCCTTCAGGCACTTGAAGGTTTCAGTCATGTCTTCCCTCTCCTGGGCTCCAGTGAATACATACTAAGGTCAGCCAGTCTACAAAGTTGCTGAAAAATGGAACATCCTGGACAGGAACATTTTATGGTTAACTTTATTACCAGATCAGGGCTACATAATAGATTTTGTAAAATGGGTAGGGAGTTTTCTTCATGCTGATTGACTAAGAGGTACCTTTTTCCATGTCCTTATCAGTGCATATTGTGGCAACTGGTACCTCATCAGCCAGTCAGGACTTTTTATAATAGAGATCATGGTACTGTTCTGTGGATTTTAAACATGGAACTGGCTGGCTGAAAACCCATTCTCCCCACACACACACACCCACGACACACGGAAACTGTTACTGTTGGCAAATACACAGCATTCGATCCTCACCTCTTAAACACATTTCAAAAAATCAGAACTGTGCTGTTGAGATTGAGAAAGCCAACCGTGATCAAATGATCATCACATGTGCCGACGTAACACACCTTTCAAATCACAACCTGACCCTCTCTCCTCTATTAGATGTTTTAAATGAGGTAGGCATAATTAAGAGCATAAACATAAGTTAAGCTTTCAGTTGTGAGAGACCAACCTGGCAGCCACTTCAGTGATGTTATCAGAAAAGCGGTAGTACGGTGGCCGGTAAGGGACACCTCACTCCCACCGAAAGTGCTCACATCATGAAAACGGAGACTGAAAAGAAAATCTTGACAAGAAATGCACTTTTCAAACTGTTTTGACTATGTGGAGATGGTAGGGTGGCATAAAACAAATATATTGTTGATGAGGTTTGTGGGGGGCACAGGACAGACATTTACGCCCTCTAGTGCCTTTTCATTAAACAGGGACTACTTTTCTAACAAAATATTTGTTACAGTTTTTATTTGGAATAATGAATTTTAAAATGTTATTTTGTAATGATTTTTTTTTTTTAACCTGAGGGACCCATTTTATAAGCGGAATAAGACACTCCAAGGTGTGGTTTATGGCCTGATAAGATCATGTCCCATGTGCTAAAGGTATTGCACACCTGGGATGTGCTGTTATCAGGGCGACAGGGTGTAACCCACACCTTGTGTCTAATTCCTTACTTAAATGTTCTGTAAGATATCTCTACCATCTTAATTTAGAAAATTTTTTTTTTTATAATAATTTAAACTTCCATATCGCATAGAGTGAGAAATATGTAAACTTTTAATTTGACTTGCCTATCGATTTATTATATTCAAACCTTGGGCCTTCTGTGTCAAATTGGTTGGTCAGTTACCTGGTGGATAGAAAGCAGATTAAGGCCAATGGGCTTTATCCTCCTTCCCTTGGTGAGAGGGGTCCATCAAGGCTCAATACTGGGCTCACTGCTCTTTCTAATATATGGCAACAATCTAGGTAATAGCATTACCCACTCAAAACTTCACTTTTTTGCAGACGACACGGTCCTCTATATCTCTAAACATTCATTCTTAGATGCCTCCTCTGCGCTTCAATCAGACTTTAACCAACTGCAGCTTAATCTACTCCACTCCAAACTTCTATTAAATGCCAGCAAAACCAAAGTGATGTATTTTCACTATGCCAGATCAACATCCTTACACTGCCCACCCATGCCTATCACTACCTTGCTTGGTGATAAGCTTGAGATCATGGAAAGGGTTAAATACTTAGGCTTCTTCCTTGATTCTAAGCTCTCCTTCCTTCCTCACATTGAAGCCCTTTCTAAAAAGCTTAAACTAAGTTTGGGCTTTTTCTACAGAAATAGGGTCTTGTTTTCCCTAAACTCCAGATTAAAACTGGTCCAGTCCACCTCCCTCCCGCTCCTGCACTGTGCAGACATCATTTGCAAAAAATGTAATACCCTTTTTCACAGAGCTATCCATTTTGTCATTAACTCATTGAGTCCGGGTGGCCATTTTGGGTCAGGTTCAGCAATGGATGGTTCTGACACCATATGGTGGCTACTGAACCCAAAGGGTTAATGCCCCTGCAAGAACACACCTTTAATAATAATAATAATAATAATAATATGCTTTATTTTTAATGCGCCTTTCAGATATCTAAAGCGCAGTACAATTAAAACAGTTAAAACAAATGCCATAATCACAATAAAATATACAGTACAGTTAGAGTCTGTCGTCTTTGTCATTGCACCCTATGTGCAGCAGTGGGGTGAACCTCTCTGTCTGGAGACTCTTACTTTCTTATCTATGGGCATATAAATCTCTCTTGAACAAACTCCCGTCTTACATCACTAGTCTTATTTCTCACCCCTAAACTCCTTATGCTCTTAGAAATACCTCTTACATTTCCTTAGATGTGCCCAAAGTCCATACCCTCTTTGGTCAACTGTCCCTTGGTTACACTCTCCCTGCCGCTTGGAACTAGCTTCAGTTGTCCCTTCAATTGAACACCCTTATTCCTCTAAGAGCATTCAAAACTTGAATAACCAGTCTAATTAACGATACTTGCCACTACAATTAATCCAACAGAGCTCACCTACCTCCTTAGCTTACCTCTAAACCATCACTCTTGTATACTTGTCTTGGGTGCTAGCCCATTTTCTGCTCTCTGCCATTTTGCCCATTATACCAAGATCTCATTAGTACTACAGTATACCTAATGATGATTTTTCTTCTGTTGCTTTTGTAGGTTTACCCTGTAGCACCGCTGTAATTATTCCTATTTGTATTGTTTATGTTTGTTTTTTTTCATGCTCCGCCTACTTGGGCTGTGTGGCTGGGTGTTTGTGTTGTCTCTGTCAATAGTTTAGTTTTGTGGATTTTCATGTGTTTTGGCTTGAAAGAACTAGACCATTCTTGGATATGTGATCTATGAAAGTTTCCTGGACTAAGAAACTGGAAAACATCACCAGCAGATATTGGGATTCTCATTATAAATCAATTTTTTTTGGAAGCCATCACAATCAAAGTAAGTACAGCTAAGAAATTCTACAAGCTCTGACCTGGGGAGTGCAAACTGAATCCACATTTCCGTCTGCCTTGTTGCTAAAGGGAACTGCATGTCTTTGAGAACCATTCACAACTATTTAACAAAGGGAAGACACCGACAAAGGGGTTTAACTTCCTGCATATGCCCCAGGCCAGTGTTTCAGGAATTTAACACATCCTTTGTCTTGTTACCATAGATCAAACAGTTTACTGGTCATTTTCCTGTGGATTTGATTATTTTACGTCATTTGGCAATGGGGCAAATCCTCCCCCTGGAGGCACACCACCAAAATTGATCTGTCCCTGCTCATGTGTGGAGCCTTGGGCACATCTAGCCATATTGTATACAACTATTCCAATGTTGCATTTTCGACATTACCACTTGGCATACTACTGTTCAAAAGCCAACCTCTCTCTGAACTCCGCCCTATGCACCCTGAAACTTGTGCTCCTCCTCCTGCTGCTATCAGGGACTGTTCACTAACCCGGACCAAACACCTCCAACCAAAACAAACCAGCAGGCACTCTCTCAATCATGTGCCTGAACATCTGCAGTCTGCTTCCGAAGCTTGATGCACTGCAAGCCTTTACCACCCAACACAACCCAGATATTCTGTCAGTAGTTGAAACTTGGCTCACCCCAAAGATTCCTGACCAGGCAATCACCCTTCCTGGCTACAATGTCTTCCGGGTTGACCGTAAGTCCAAAAGAGGTGGAGAGTGTGCCTTGTATGTGAAAGACACTTTCTGAGGACACCCCATTGATTCCAATCTTCCAGCAACACCTGCTCAGATTTTTACCATCGGACTACTATTAGGCACCCACAATAAGGCCCTCACAGTTGTCACTGTTTACATACCTCCTAAAGAACAGGGACCTGGTCTAACCGCTGTCCTTGACTTTGTCAAATCCCACCCATCGGACTCCGAAATCATCCTTCTTGGTGACTTTAACATTAATTGGCTGTCAGCTGAATGTGGGTCATTTAAGGACTCCGTTATATCAGCTAACCTGACTCAAATGGTTGACTATGCAACCAGAAAGAACTACAGAACTGGGACCTGCACCCTGCTCGACTGGATCCTAACCAGCCACCCCTCTCGGATCACGAAAACCTCAGTCCTCCCTGACTCACTCAGTGACCACTCTCCCATCAGCTGTACCTGGTCAAACAAATTCTGTAAGCCCCCTCCAAAAATCATCGCCAGCAGAGTCCTACCCCGTGGTCAGCTACCCCACCTCAAATCACACCTCAGTCTGCAGGACTGGTCCCCCATCTTCAAGGCAACAGATACTAATACTGCACTGGAGCAATTTATTCACATTTTCAATGAAGCCTGTAATAAATTTGCCCCTCAAAAAGAGAAAGTTAAATCGCTCAGTAACCCTGGCTGTCAGGAGACCTCCTAAAAACTTAAATCCAGGGACCACCTCTGGGAACTGTCTAGAAACTCCGTAAGCAACTCGACATCCAAAATTATAAGCGAGCACGGACGACTGCACCAAATCCATTCGCAACAGAAATCTGACTACTATAAAATGCCCTCACTAACTCCTGGGGAAATGGGAGGGATTTCTGGAAAAACATTAAAGATGTCACTGGGAAGCAGTCAGAATCTTCGCCGAACATACTCAACATAAATGGGCACACTACACTCGACTCTAAAACTATTACAAACACTTTTAACATCGCTTTCACTGACCTTAGCAGTGTTCTCCCCTCCGACTTCTTCCAAGATGTGTCAACTTCCATCCCCCCCAACTCCTCCACCCACCTTTCTACTTTAAAGCACTAAAGAAACATCAAGTCCGAAACTACATTGCCAAAGCCATTAGCAAATCTAGAACAAGCAATGACACATTGACCTCAAGCTACTGGCCCTAACGCTTGACGATGTACTTAGGCCCCTCACCAAGATCTTTAATCTCTCTCTCTTTCCCTTAGCCAATTCCCAGACAAATGGAAAATGGCCAGTGTTACCCCAATTCACAAAAGTGGTGATAAGGCTGACCATGCGAACTTCCGCCCTATCTCCATTCTGCCTCCCCTGTCGAAGGCACTGGAATGTCTAGTAGCGGACCAACTTACCGAGCATCTGGACAATTATAATATTCTCTGTAAACAGCAACATGGCTTTAGAAAAGGTCATAGCACATCCTCTACCTTACTTGAATTCACCAGCTCCATTCACAGCTCCCTTGACAATGGACAACTAACTGGTGCTATTTTCATCGACCTGACCAAAGCCTTCGACACTGTCCACCACTCCCTCCTGCTGAGCCAACTAAAAAATGCTGGTCTCTCCAATGATTCAATCTCTTGGTTCAAAAGCTATCTTGAAAACCGCACCCAGCGTGTAAAAATTGGAGATGTGCACTCTGATTCCAGACATGTCCTCTCTGGAGTCCCCCAGGGTTCAATACTGGGCCCCCTACTCTTCAGCTTGTTCCTTAACACCCTACCGGACTCTTGCACTGAACATATCACCCTGTATGCCGATGATGCAGTAATTCTTGCCACACACCAGGACCCAAAGAAATTGCAAGAAAATCTCCAACTCTGCTTCTCCTCGGTTGAGAATTGGCTCACGAAGCACAAACTGATCCTTAATCCAAAAAAAAAAAAAAAAAAGGCCATGATCTTCAGCAGCTCCCATAATAAACATAAGCACTTCCAACTCTCTGTTATCACCAGGCAAGGTGCCACACTGGAACAGGTCAAAAACTTTAAATACCTTGGGATCACCCTTGACCCTCACCTCTCCTACACTGACCACATCAACCATGTCGCCAAAGCAGCTAACTCCCGGCTAGGCCTGCTATTCCGTCATAGGAAACACCTGACACCCGAAGCCCTCGCTGTCGCTGTCCAGAGCTCCATCATATCCATCATTGATTGTGGCATTATCATTTACGGCTCTGCTACAACCACCACACTCAAACGTGTATCCACCGCCCTCAACAAGGCCTGTCGACTTGTCACTGGCTCCCAACTCCTAACTCACACCTGGCCTCTATTCTCAAACTGGATGGTTGAATCTTGCCAATCGAATAAAACACCAAACTTGTATTACTACTAAGAAAATCTTGCTGGGCCTTGCCCCCTGGAATCTGTGCCCTCATACAACCGAGAATCCACACCGACATACCAGGGAATCGAAACCTCAGCTTCTGCAAGTCCGCGTTGCCGCACAACACAAGGCCAAAGATCCTTTTGCTTACTGGGCTATTAGTTGGTACAACGGTCTTCCCAGCAATATCTCATCTTCACTGTCGCCAGCACTTTTTAAGACCTGCCTCCGCCTTAACACTGACTGCCTCCAACCTCTGTGACTGTTGTGGCTAAACATATCTTTGGTTCCATAGCTGAAGATGCCTTTTGACCCACATCTACTCCTGCACTTTGCCAGCACCCCCATCTTCACCTCCCTGCTGGCCCATGACAAATGCCACCCGGCTGCACTACCTCTATTCTTATCTGCCTTCCACCTCTCCTCTCTTCTCTCTGTCCCCCCAACCTACCTCCTCCTTCTCTCCCATCCACTTAGTCTCCCTGATTTCACCCTCCTCCTTTCCCTTCCCCAAAGTTTCACCTTATTGTTCTTTTTTCATCTACAAGACTTTTTATTTTTTTAATTTTTATTTTATAAACTGTTATCTTTGCTTATGATTGTCTCAATTGTACCAATGACGTGGAACCTTTTGTAAAAGAGCCTTGGCTCAAAGGTATTTGTAATCCTAGAACAAACAAATAAATAAATAAAAAATAAATATACCATCCTCGTGTATTGATTGTTTCCCAGCACTAGCTGTTCACCCTTGCCTTGTATAGCTCATATTGTACTTTTTGTTAGTGTCTGTTTTAATTAATTTTGTCAACGGTATGTATGGTTTGTTAAAAAAAAAAACAAAACAAACAAACAAAAAAAACAAAACAATGGTTCCTCCTTTAAAATGAGCTTGCTTAATGGATTTATCCCTTCACGATGAACCTGAACTTTTGAACTTAAAATCCATTTTTATTTTTTTTTTTTTTTTTTAAATAAACCACCTTTGTAGTCCACTCCTCCATCCCCGGATGCCACATTAAGTGTGAAACCGGCCGGGGCTACTAGCTGCAACCTGGTCTGTGGATGGTATGTTTTATTTACATTAAATAAAGCTATTTTATGCAGTAGAGTGGTGTGTGTGTGTGTGTGTGTGTGTGTGTGTGTGTGTGTGTGTGTGTGTGTGTGTGTGTATATACATATATATGTATAATTTATTTATTTATTTATTTATTTTGCTGTACTGATTTCTTATACCTGGCACATTCATGCAATGGAGCAGTTTTTGCTGTGACTGCTGGATTTGACATTTTACCTGTCAACTCCACAGGAGTCCTTTCTCACCTTTTATTTATTTATTTTATTTATTTAGCTTTTGTTTATCGGGTAAGTACACTAGACAAGTATTATGCCTATTTTCAGGAACGACCCGGGAACCCTTCACGCAACCCTACCAAATATAACCCAGAGGACTTGGACCCTAAACTTCTCCATTCCTCAGCTCAAGCCATCGCCTCCCCCTCACTCCCTTTCTTCACCCTTTGCACTGTTTCTCAGTTTTGGAAGTTTGCCAAGGTTCTCCCTCTCCACAAAGAGGGCAGTCCCTCCACTGCTGGCAGCTTCCACCCAATCTCCCTCCTGCTCATGTCTTGCTGACTTCCTCCATTCCTCTGGCTTCCTCTCCATCTTCCAGTTTGGTTTAGGAAGGATTGCTGCACTGTCGCCTCCCGACTTGGGGTCACGGATTCCATCCCCTCAGGGATGGATCATGGTCATTCTCATGTTTCGTTTTTATTTTATACTGAAAAATCTGTGGGCTAAAAACCCATTTTCACAGATGTCCAGAGTCAAGTTACTGCAGCCATTTTCATTGATCTGGCCAAAGCTTTTGATTCAGTGCTCCACTCTCGCCTCCTGGATAAGCTGAGCACAGACGGCCACTTGGCCTCTGCTGTCAGTTGATTCTGATCCTATCTCGTGTGCTGTCAACAGTTGATACAGATAGGGGGTGCACTTTCCCCACCACTCCCTATCCAGGCCGTGGTACCTCAGGGCTCCATCCTGGGTCCAGTCCCATTCTCAGTCTTCCTTAATGACATCCCCTTTGCCTGTGCCAACTTGCATGTTTACATGTATGCAGATGACAGTCTTTTATACCTTCGGTCTCTCAGCTACTTCTGTGGAAGCCTCACTCCAGCATGATTTTCACAATTTTCTCTGCTGGTCCAGGCCACCCAGCTACAAGTCAACACAAACAAAATGGCATCCTTGACCTTTGGTACCAGCCAGAAATGGGCCTGGCTCACCTGTCTCCCCATTTTTCCATGCTAGATGGCTCCTCGCTTGAGGTTGTCTCAACCTTCAAGTACCTCGGCATGCAGTTAGATAGCAGACTTCCCTTATGGTGCTCAGAGCGACGGCATTATGACGCCATATGCTGGATTCGCCACTCCCTCCCTGAGGTCCCCCCCCAGAGTAGGAATCCTTAAGTGTGGGGGTATGGGGGGCTTAGCCTGCCACAAGGGGTGGTGCAGGGGGCACAGCCCCTTGCAGAAAAAGTGACTGGTGACATTGCCGATTGGTGCTCTGATTGCCCGGCGCTGGAACGCTGGCATGTTCTGAGGGTGGAAACAGCAGGCTTGACTTCTCGGCTCATAAAGATGCCATCTGTGCCAAACTCCGCCCCAAACTTGGTGCCCTGTACCGCAATAAGGAATGCCTTTCTCCCCTGGTTCACTCATAGTAACTCATCAAAATTGCTCCTCCCAGTCTTCAAGTATGTAGATGTGGTCTGTGGCGCCACCCCATTCACTCCCCTAGCCAGGCTGGATACCCTCTGTAGTGCCTTCTGCCACTTTGGTACAATATCCCTCTCACACCCACCACTGCTTCCTTGCTTTACTCCTTCCTACCCGTCCTTCCACTGCCCACACACCACCAGCTCCATTGTGCTTCTCTCCGCTCTAAATACTGGTTTGGGTCCCTCCCCTCCTACTTATCCCATCTCACCTCCCCCATCCCCTTGTCCTTCTACTTCTTGCACTCCAGGGACCCACGCTTTTTCCCTCCATTTCCCACCCACACTCCTCAGCTGGAAAATCTGCTTTCTTGTACCATCTCCCTTCCCTCCAGAATCAGCTGCCCTCCGCCATCTGTCTCTTTCCCTCCCTTAGAGGCCAACTCATATTTCTCAGTCCTCTCCCTTGTTCCTGCCAACCCTTTTCCTGAACCCTTCCTTGCCTTACCTGACCCCTCCTTTCCGCACTGCTTCAGCGTCCCGTCATCTGGGTTCCCAGGCACTTTTTGAATTTACCTTATTTGCACACTTCCTTTTTGATTTCGTATGTTATTAGTTGCGTACCCTGTTGCATTTTTTTTTTTGGCATTACTGTACTTGATTTATACACTTTATAATTGTTTTTGTTGTTATCATTATCAGACTGGTTTGTATTTCTTTGTAATTGTGGTCTCCCCTTCCCTTCCCCTGGTTGCACCTGGAAACGAGCTGTTGGCTCAGTGTGCCTCTCCTGATCACCAGTTTTCAAATAATTAAATAAATAAAAAATGTAATGATCGCCAGTGAAACCTCTGCTTGTGGGAACTGATCTTCTTGACCTTTTGCTCAGAGTCCAAACATAGCATGTTCCTCCTCTAGTTTATTTCTGGCTCTTCAGTCATGCAAATATTTGTGAAAACTGGACTTCATGTTCTTCTTCAGTTAAGAGAACAATAGTCTTTCCACAGCTTGGCTGTGTTGTTCTCTGAAAATATAATGCCTGTGTGAAGTTTCTTAAACTTTGATGTTAGAATGATTAAATCTGGTACAGAAATGCTAAGAGTGAAGTTTGATAACCTATAATTGCTTTGGCTGTACACTAGATTTCCACAAGTTTAATCCTGAAGAGATCCATCACTTTGTTAGTGTCCACATCATCTTTTTTTACGGCTGCAGTCGTTTTGGGATCGCATCTTTGTAGGACCAAACCGTAACGGATTTCTGTGTTCTTGTACGGTGATGTGGTCTTCTGTCCACAGTATGGAAGTCACTGGTGGTCTCTGGTGTCTCCTCTTCCCCTTCCCTCAGCGAATGAAGCTCCTCTGTGGTGTTTGCGCCCCTCCATGGCGCATTATTGTCCGCAACTGCGGAAGTGATGGCAGCCTTTCGGAACATGGTGGCTCCGATGCAAACTACGCATGCGTGAGTTTCGCGCATGTGCAAATCTGTCAGAGCCGCCATCTTGTACACAACATGCTGTGGTGCGCTGAGAGCTCAGAGTGTGCTTTTACTCACTCTCACCACACAAAATCACCACCCATTGCTCTGGGTAGCTGTCTCTGCTCTGACCAGAACTTGTCCTAACTTGGCATGACTCTCCATAGCAGTTTGGGCAGAAAGAATTAGTGCTAGAATTTCCAAGGCGATTCTATGCCATAACATAATATTTTTGTATAGGGAAAACAACAATCTTTTCTGCAGACCTGTCTCTAATTAATCGACCTCAAAGCTACCCCTCTGTGGATTGGAAATTGCAACCCGATGCCATATGCATTAGTTTGTCACGTTGCAAGCCTGTTACATTTAGGAGAGAAGAATGACCTACAGTTATGCTTAGAAATGTAACGTTAAGTAAGGGACAGTGTCATAGAAAACAGTGATCTACATAATCTTGGGCGTATAAAGGGCTGTTGAGAGAAACATTTTCCTTTTCCTAAGCAAACCTTATACTGCGGAAACGGACACCGGTTCCCCTGATAACTGGTCCCATAGCCCCCGACCACTGCCGCAGCCAATCGGAGCAGTCTGTGGGCAGCGCAAAGTGTGGAATGTGGAATTTGATCTGCTGCTGGACTTTAAACACTGTGACTGCATGGCTTCACTGCAGATTGGTGGGAAGCCCCACTCATTGCTGCTGCAGGAAGGGGTTGCGAGGTGGCCTTTGTCCTACACCTCCTACCACCGAAGTGGATACTGGCTCCCCTGATATCTGGTCCCAGAGCCTCGGAGCAGGCTGTGGGTGGGACATCTCATCCCTTAATATCTTACAGTATTCATCCCTTGAGGGCCTCCGTGAGTGGGATGACATGCTAAGGGCCGTGGAATAAGGGCATCTACCGTGGGCATCAGTTGTGGTGACAGTCGTTGGCCTGAGACTTTGACCATCATCCACCAGACCACCACATAGCAGTATCCTCCATCAATAGTATGCCTAACTGTTCTGGTAATATAGAGCTTTTTCTGGTAAGACTATTACTTGAGGTATTCTGAACTGGGACAATATCATTACATCACAAGTAAGGTTCTTGGTGTCTGTCTAGACTCCTGAGTTGGTTTATAGCTGAAAACTTGTCTCGTAAATGATTGCTTGATTTTTGCACTCTGATTATTGCATCCTGTATCTTGCTAGGGGTTCTCTGAAGCTAACGACTGCTTCTGTAGTTGCCTATTACAGTAAGCTATTAGGGTTATAGCCGAAAACCTGTTTCCCAAATGTCCACTTGCTGTTGCAATCTGCCTATGATGTCCTGTAGTTTGCTGGGGGTTCACTGAAGCATATACCTGGAATTGTACTTGCTTATCACAATAAACTGAGTGCATTGCTATCAGAGGTATAACCGAAAACCTGTTTCTCAATTGTCTGCTAGCTGTTGCAGTCTATTTATAGTGTCCTCCTGTGCCCTGTTGGGGCTCACTAAAACCTGTGCGTGGTATTATAGTTGTTTATTACGTTAAGGTGAGTGAATTGCTATCAGGATTTAGTGTAGTAACCTTATAAGTCTGTTTACTACCAAAATTGCCAGTAACTGTGGCCCTTCTCCTTAAAGATTCCCTGGCTCTTTACTGCAGAGGATACTCACTGACTTACATATTGTGCTTTGCAGTGTCTGAAATTGTAATAGCTAAAGAGATCTGCATGTTCACCACTTATATCAGTTGTTATATGCATTGCCAAGGTATATATAGGCCTATTTATGTGCCACTGGGAACCAAGTTTCTGACACACCCCCCGTCTCCAACCCACAGGCTTTGTGATTGGTGGTTAACATTTAGCTATCTGCTCTTCCTACCTACCTAGCTCCTGACATGCCACTTCGGCCGTGGTTAAGAAAGGCTTGCTCACTGCTGCCTTGTATATACTTCTAGTCCCGTGGCTGGATTATGTTTTCACTCCTACTGTCTCTCCAATGTACGAGCATTCTTATATCGATGCTTTAGCACCACCTGTGGGTGCAATTCTCTGGGGCCATGAACCATTACCTTTAGCACGGTATGGGCTCTACATAAATGTGCTTGTTATAAACCTGTTTGCTATCTACGGCCCGTAGTTTTAGAACTAACAAAAATATCTGTATTAGAGCTTTCTTGGCCCTTCTGTTATTGTTAGCTGGGGACGTTGAACTAAACCCTGGCCCTTCTCCTCACAACTTTGCGATAACCTCCCCCTCGGACATAGGGTGGTCCAAGACTTGTGGTTCTCGACTTATACATATGAACATCAGTAGCCTATGGCCCAAGCTCCAGGAACTAGGTAGTTGGGTTGACATGTATACCCCAGACCTAGTTGCAATATTGGAGACCTTGTTAAAATCCTTTGTACTTCATCAGGAGGAGAGACTGCTTTTCGGCTACAACATATTTAGGTAGGTAGAGTGGGTAAGAAGGGTGGGGGAGTACTTATATACACACAAGCCTCTCTAAATGGTACATTAGTAAGCCTTCCAACCTTAGATAGGTCTGATTGCGAGACTGTTATGGTAAAAAGTACTGCTTGGGGAGCCAGCCTGGTGGTGCAGAGGGCTGAGGTGCTGGATGCCTTACCTTGCATCATGCCAGCGATCCAGGTTTGGGAATGGACTTGGGTCGTCAAGGAGCTGGCATGGGGGGGTGAGAGCAGGATTGAACAGACAAAACTCGGCTCTCCTCTCTCAGGGTGGTTGTCATCCCACCCTGGTTCTGCTGCCACCGGGTGGAGGTGTGGTGGCTAGCATTGGCGGGAAGGGCGGAGGGTGCCTTGAGCTGCAGCATGCGATGCCTCCACATACATGCACGGCTGAGGTACGTGTGGATGGGTGAAAAGGGGAAAATGGGGCATAAAATAAATATATGTATGTATATAAAAAAAAAAAAAAAAAAAAATAGCCTTTTGCTGGCTGCTTCTACAGCCCTCCCAGACGGCCTCTTTTGTGATAGACACTCTCTGCCAAACTATTATCGATAGATTTTTTAGGGGAATGTATTCTTCTTGGAGATTTTAATATTTGCTGGTCCCCAGTATGGATTTTGGGCCTAAGTTTGCAGTGCAGTTGTGGCCCAACTTGTCCAAGTTATCACTGAACCCACAAGACTTAACAATAAGACTGGAACTCACACTTTGCTAGACTGGGCCCTTGCTTCTAATCCACTGAGAACCAGAGCTGCCAGAATTTTTGCAGATTCTCTAAGCAACCGTTCCCTTGTCTTCTGCATAAGGAATAGTGCCCCCATACCCCTGCCCAGGCTCTTCGTGGCTTGGGATTATTATAAATTTGATCCTTCCTTCTTCTTGTCCTCCTTATCTGGCATTAACTGAGCCACAATACAATACCTGCCCAGCATTGATTCTGTCCTAGACTTCTTTATTAATAACTTCCTGTTGGCTGCTAATCTTCATGCCTCTCTAAAACAGATCAGGGTCGAAGGCCAGCAATCCAAATGGCTTGCCCTTGTGCTAAGAAAATGTTTAAAATATAGGGATAGGGCTCTTCATGTCCACTGGCCTGTGGTTGATTGGGTCAAGTACATGGAGTTCAGGAATGCTTGCAAGAAAGAGCTAAGTGGCAAGAGAAACTGTCTTTCCCACATGCAAAACCAAAATCTATCCAACCCTGAAATGTTCTGGGTACACATCAACTCCCTTTTTAAAGGCCGCTCCAAATTCACTGCATTTGATACAGTAGTGGATGGGCAGTCTGTAAGTGACCCTTGACTACAGCCAGTGCTTGTAATGACATTTTTTCATCGATCTGGAGAAATTTAGGCCTCCCTCTGTTGGTCCTACCTCCCTACACCCCATCCCTCCTGAACCAGTGAAAACTTTCCTTGAGTTCCACTTTCAGTTGGTTACTTGTAAGGAGGTACTAGCTCTCCTAAAGAGGCTAAAGTCGGAAGGATCTGCAGGTTTTGATAAACTTGAGTCCAAACTGTTGAAAATTGCTGACCCTGTTATTGTTTCCCCCAGTTGCCATGCTCATTAATAAATCCCTGCATGAAGGACAAATTCCTTTGTGCTGGAAGACTGCCATTCTTGTGCCAGTGCAGAACTTGTTGACCACTACTGTCCCATTTCTCTTCTCTGCTTCCTTGCTATAATTCAGGAACTTCTAGTCTATAACCAGGTCCTTGACTTCCTGTAGCAGCGGCCCTTGCTAATCGATAGGCAACATGGTTTCAGGCGACATCATGAAACTGACATTGGCTTTGTCAGACTGACCATTGATATTCTGGGGCCATGTATAAAGGGCTGCTTACTGGCGCAGTCTTCGTTGACATTGCTAAAGCTTTTGACTTGGTTAACCATGGCCGCCTTCTCTCAGAACTAAAGCAGTTTGGGCTTGATGCTGTCTCCCTCAGCTGGTTCTCTCACTGTCCTACTGGAAGGTCCCAGTTTGTCAGGTGGAAGGACTGTCTCTCCAAAACTAAACGTATCCTGGATGGTGTCCTCAAGGGTTCTATTTTAGGCCTCCTGCAATTTTTGCCATTTGTTAATGATATGCTGAGGAACTGTGTGTGTTTGGGGGTGGGGAGCCTTCTGCTGTATGCAGATGATGCTGTGCTATATAGAAACTAGGGACCCCAGCTGCCTCAATGCCTAGCTCTTGGGTGACCTCCTTGACCTAGAAAAGTGGTTCATGGCCAGTAGGCTGGTCCTTAATGCCAGAAAGATCAAGGAAATACTGTTTGGCATTAGGAGCTTGGGCCTGACTAGGCAACACCTGCTTGCTCTCACTACCTCCACAGGAACAGCCATAGAAGTAGCAGACTCCACCAGATGCCTAGGGGTCCATTTGGACCAGGAACTTTCCTACATAAATCACATTGTCCATATTAGTCAGACCCTCCACCAAAAAATTGGCCTTCTCTACTGCCTTGACAATCTTGTTACTAAGGAATCACAGCTTATAATTGCTTCTTCCCTTTCTGCAATGTGGCACCCCTGTTCTACAGTCCCTGAGGTGCTCTGAGCTCATTAAGCTCAAAGCATTGTACAGTTAAATTGGTCTCTTTGGCACCAGTGCTCCATCCAGGGAGCACCATTGTAATGTACTGTGCTCATTGAACTGGCCTCCACTGGAGGGTCGGCTTGAGTACCCTCTCCTCTGCTTGACCTTTTAGCTTGTTAAGGGTCCTGTCCCTCCCCCAGCCTGTGTGACACTCTAAGCATTAAGCCCCCAAGGAGTATCCTGCAGTCTTCTAGCAATCTGCTGTTGACGATACCTAAACTTAAAGAGCACCTTTCTCAGTGCAGTACAGAATCATCAGGAGGCTGAATGGGAGTTCCTCTGCAGTAGTTGTAAAATTTTCTGTGTAGCCCCCTAAGGAAGGGAAGTGATCATATTTTGCCCTGAGGGGGCTAGCTGCTCGATCCCTTCCAAATCGGAGCCAGTATTCAATTGTTACTTGAATACTACTGACTCCGGTTTGTACTAAAAGTGGGGTTAAAATTGTAAAAATAACTTTTAAAATGACGCTCTATAGACTTGCATGGAGCACATCCCCACATTAGTCATATAATGACATCACAAAACAAGGAAGCGTGGGGATGGTGTCAGAGATCAGGAAATGGAAGGGATCGAACGGCTAGCCCCCTCTGGGGCAAAATACAATCCCTTCCCTTCCTTGGGGGCTAAAGAGAAAATTTTACAACTACTACAGAGGAACTCCCATTCAGGTAAGGGAGCCTCCGGATGATTTTGTAGCCAAGGGAAAAAAGTGCGGGAAGGTGCTCTTTAAATCCTGTGTGGGAAAGAGGTCCTTTGCTACCTCAGCACTGACTATCTGGAACTCCCTGCCTTCTGCTCTTCAAGACTGCTCTACACATTGGGGGGTGGGTGTTGTAAAAGGACTGAAAGTTGTATCTCTGCAACTGAGCCTCTGTGCTTGTAATAGGTGACTATTTCCTGCTCAAAGTGACAGTGGTCTCCTATCTTGAATTCCTTTGGTTCGCATTGATGCACTATTGATTAATGTTTTTCCTTCCCTACCTAGTGTAGTCTGAGCTTGTTATTGATGCTTGAACTCCACCCAAGCATCACCAGCTGCAGGAGCCGGCTGCCGCAGCCCCCGCAAGCAAGGCTTCTGCAGTTTCCTAGCCCGTGACCAGCTGAACTACAACCAAGCATCACCAGCTGCAGGAACCGTCCGTCACAGCCCCCGCAAGCAAGGCTTCTGCCGTTTTTCTAGCTCGTGACCAGCTAAACTCCACCCAAGCATTGTCAGCCGCAAGAATCTGCCACTGCAGCCACCACAAGCAGGGCTCCTGCAGTTTCCTAGCCCGTGACCAGCTGAACTCCACCCAAGCATCGCCAGCTGCAGGAGCTGGCCGCTGCAGCCCCCACAAGCAGGGTTCCTAGAGTTTCCTAACCTGTGACCAGCTTAACTGCACCCAAGCATTGCCAGCTGCAGGAACCAGCTACTGCAGCCCCCGCAAGCAAGGTACACCCGCCTCACATCTCTCCGTTGCATTTCCAAGAAGATTTATTTCAAACACTGGTGCCATTTTTTTGAGTGGTATTCTGATATGCCACAGCAGGGTCACTCCTGGGACAATCTTAAAATGATATATATTCAGCTAGCTTACTCGTAACCTTAACTTAATTTACAGCAAGCTTATTAATTTATAATTACTGCTGCTTCAGCATTCACTAATTTTAAATCACTGCTGCTGCTTTTCAGAGAGCTGCTTACTTCATTCCAAGCTCTCTGCTTTCAGATGCAGCTGTGTGGCATTTCCCCACCCTCCTCCACCACGCCCACCCTTGGTTGTGCTTACTTATATAGGGACAGCATATCCAGGGTTCGTGAGGTTGTCTATCTTTCTAGTTTCCCATTGGCACCTTATATTAAATCACTGATGGGTGTCTCTCTGTTGCTCCTCAACTGACTTCTTGCCTAATCTTTGCTCGCTGACAGAGTTAAGTGGAAAATGACAAATGCTGCATTGATGATCAGTAGTTCAGATCCCGATTTTCAGCAACCTATTGCTCCTCCTACAGCTTAACCCCGATTACACACACTAGGAGTACATATGCTGACTTGCATCTAAATCAATTATTTTCTGCACTCTCACTCTTAACAACCTCATTGCCTATTCTTAATCAGGGCTGACAAAACAATTCAGGGTTGTTGGATCTGTTGTTAAGCTACACTAAACTGTAGGTAAGCGATACATACAAAATCTACAGGCTATTTGGTTGATAAAATAGTATCCCGCAGACTCCCCCAACCTACTCTGGAGCACTCTCCACTGGCAACCTGTACCAGCTTGTTACACCTGCTAGGGGCTGCTTAGGTCATTTTTATCTCCAAGCCTTACCAGCTTCTTAGTACTCTTGTCCTTACAGCCGCAATTGGCCCGCCCTGCCTAGCTAGCTAGCTATCTAACTGGAATCGCTCATCGACTCCCATAGGTACCAAGCTGTAGCAATACCATTTATTCATTTAATATATTAACTTCAGGTGACTGCTCCAAACCAGTACTGTTACCACCCATCAATGGCAAAACAACTGGGGCTAACATAGAATACAGCTGCCCTAATTCTGGCTCTGGCACTTGCACTTACTCTCACACTCTGCCTGACAACTAAAGAGACACCAAGCATCCTCATTACGAGCTATAACCTCTTATGCCAGACCAGGACAATGAAAGACCAGGAGCGACACACCCTCTGCCTCCAGCAGCAGTCAATCCCTCTATAGCACCCCTAACTTGACTAAGCTGTCCTCTACCCTTGGCCTGCATCTTGCAAGGTGCATTCATTAGCAGAGGAAGTTGAAGCATCACAAGAATTGCCATCCCTGCCTGTCTCGGGGAAGAAAGATCCAACAGTGTCCGAGGAGCTCCAGAAAACTGGTCCTTATCCTGCTTCTCATCTCAGGCAATATACACCCTAACCTTGGCCCACAGTTTAGCAAAACTCAAACCAGCCTTGACCCTCAGTTAAACAACTGCCAGGCCCAAACCCAGACGGGACACCTAAGGCTAGTGGCTATGAACATAGGAAGCCTCATCACTAAGCTAACCCAGCTTGAGGCATGGGTGACCCAAGTCCAACCTGATGTGTTGGCACTATCAGAGACATGGCTCACCACCAGAACCTCTGATGTGGTAGTCTCCATTCCAGTGTATAATCTTCATAGGCAAGACCAGTCCGGGAAAAGAGGTGGCGGCTGCGCAATCTATACCCACTCCAACCTACAGTGCATCAGAATCCAGATAGCCAGCACCACTAATGCCTGTGAATGCCTTGCAGTCAAACTTCTGCCTGGCACAGAGCAAAAGTGCCTAACCCTGATGTCTGTTTACATCCCCCAGTCAACGGCAACTAGGCCTCAAGACCTTTGCTAGCCTTTATAAACCGGTCCATCAAAATAAAGAAACTATTATAATGGGAGGCTTCAATGTCAATTGGAATGTAAGCTCAAACTCCTGCCACAGAGACCTTATAGCTGGACTGTCTTTCTCGGTTGATTAAGACCTGTACCAGGGTAAATTATTGCACAGGCACAAGCACGCTAATTGACTGGTTGCTTACCACCCATCCTGCAAGGATAACCGAGATTGAGGTTCTCTCGGAGGTACTCGGCGACCACTCCACAATTCAGTGTATCTGTACATCCAAGCAGGAAAAAGCCTCAACTCGTGCAGAATAGAGTTATAAAAATAGGGCCATGGCTGACTTAAAAAAAAAAAAAAAAACTTGCAGGGGTCAGTTGGAGCTTAATGGACCACTGCCCCAATGTCGATACAGCCTTAAGAGTTCTTAATTTACCACTTCAATGCTGCTGCAGATCAATTCACCCCATACCACAGTAAATTGGTAAATGGCTCGACCATGAACTAGGTTACCCTGATCTCCTGAGCATGATGTGCAACAGGGATAACCTTTGGTGCCATGCCAAAGTCTCAGGTTCTGTATCAGGTATACAGAACTATAAAGCCACCTGTAACAAATGCACCTGGATTATCTGGCAAGCCAAGGCCACTTTTCATAAAAACCAGCAGATGCAGCATTGGGGTGATAGTAAGACATTTTGGACATCCATTAAGAATCTCCTAGGGACCAATGATAAGTCACTGCCTACAGTGCTTAACCACGATGGCGAAACCATCCTCGAGGCTGCCCCCATTGCCAACATCTTTAACATAGCATTCACAGACTATAGCTCAGTACAATGCTCCAAGTGGACTAACACTTCTTTCTGTGGCCCGGAAGATGAAACTCAATCCACTGGCCCAGACGTTGGCCATACCCCCAACTTTTACTTCAAGCAGATGAATGAGAAGGTAGCCAGCAAGTATATACAGAGAGTTCTGGGTAAAACCAGAATGGGAAATGATGGGATAGATCTGAAGCTAATCTCCATAGCACTCAACGAGGTCATCAAGCCACTCACCAAGCTCTTCAACATATATCTGCACACCTCTGAATTCCCAACTCTGTGGAAAACTGCACTGATTACTCCGGTGTTGAAAAGTGGTGACAGATCACTAGTAACCACTGTCGCCCCATCTCAATCTTGTCAGAGCTATCCAAAGCCCTAGAAAGAATCATAGCTGATCAGCTCACGAACTACTTAGATAAATATGACATACAATGCCCCTAGCAGCATGGCTTTCATAGGATGCACAGTACTAACACCACTCTAATTGAGTTTACTGAATTAATTCATGAAGCATGAGACCAAAGGCACCTAGCTGGGGCAATCTTCATTGACCTAACCAAGACCTTTGACTTGGTTGATCACCAGCTTCTGCTTCTTAGACTGGGACTCCTGGGCCTCTCACCTGAGACAATCAAGTGGTTCAGGAGTTACCTAACTGGGTGCTCTCAAACCGTCAATTAATGGATCCACATCTGATACCAGGGAGGTCACGTCTGGGGTCCCTCGGGGCTCCATCCTGGGCCTTCGCTATTCAGTCTATTTGTAAATAATATCACAGAGGCCTGCCCTTCATCCAATATCTTGCAATGAACCTGCAAAATAACTTTAACTCGCTACAGGATTGGTTCAGAGAGAATCACCTAGCGCTAAACAGTAAGAAAACCAAAACAATGCTGTTTGGTAGGTGCCAAAAGTTGAAAGCAGCCCCTCTCCTCACGATCAAGAATAACTCTGGTACTGTCTTGGACCAGGTGACCTCTTTCAGATATCTTGGGGTCTATGTTGATGAGTCTAACTTTTGAGGAGCACATCCACGTCATCATCACTGTGACCAACAAAAAGTAAGGGACTCTATACAGGCAGAGGTTGATCTTAACATTTTTTACTAGCCCAAACACTAGTGCAAATTGACCAGGGCTAGTGCAGCTAACTGTCTACTTGCCCGTCTTGACTAGTGCAGATTTTCATGGCTGTTAATGAAATTAAAAAGTCTCTGCTTTAGCATTCTCTAATCCTCATGCCAATCTCTCGCTGTGTTCCAGATGGCCTGGTGTGCTTAACAGCTCATTAAGAGCTGTAATTATCTGGCAGTTCAAGAGACCTAACCAATCCCACAAAAGACTCAATGTGAGTCATTATCACTCCACTGCTAAGACTTTCATCAAGTGTCCAGGGTGTGATCAAGGGTAGAGTGCTGTTAAGTCGCTAGTTTCCGGTTTTCTGAATATGTCTATGTTTTAACAATTTGTCCAGTATTAAGACCAGTGCCCCTCATTTGTCTACATTTTGATTGTGTGTATCCAGCATTTCAATGACAAAATGCAAAGAGGTATACAGGATCGACCCTGCAGGTGGTGGGTTTTATTCCAGCCTCACTATAACTTCCCTCTCCCCTCCAAATCTCTTAACTCTGTTATTTCCCAGGACACCGCTGTAGACCAGACTCTGAAGTGACCATCCATAGATCCATAGCTGCCATTACTGGCAAGTGTAAGGGGTCCTCAGCTCTTCTAAATGGACCATGCCAGCCATCACCATCCATACAGTTCCACCCATATCCCACCCAGCATATCCTTTCATCCTAAAAACAAAGCTTTGGATCATGTGTGGTACAAAAATAAAGCTTTGATAAAATACATAATTTGAAACCTTGAAATAGGCATTCCTGGGGTGCATAGAGCATCCTATACAGAAATAGAGATAGTATAGCATTATGCCTGTGTACTGTTTCCCCTTGGCTGATGAAAGGACAATGTTAAAGAAAAATCTATTATTGTTGGGGCAGAGCATATTAAAATCAATGCTTTTACAAATAAAAATGTCATAGTTTTCTGTTTCCCAAGCCCCTTAGGGTTGTCTAGCCCCCAACCCAAAGAAACCTTAGATGTGCTCCTGGCTCACTTGAGACTGTACAAAAACTTTCATAAGTGCAGGTCTCCAGCTGACTATAGGGTGGGGACTGCGAGTGTCTTTCTCTGCCTGACTCTGTTCATTGCCCTGTGGGTGGTGGTGTCAGTGTGGTGAGGTGCATGTCGTCAGCTATTGTGTGCACAGAGCTAGGACTGCTTGATTGAACATTTGCTTTTGTGATGTCCTGTCTCTGTTTGGTGAGAAGGTTCAGAGGAGGGCAACAAAGATGGTGCATGGATTGCATCACAAGTCCTATGAAGACAGGTTGAAGGAACTGAACATGTACTCCCTGGAGGAGAGGAGGGAGAGAGGGGATATGATAGAGACATACAAGTATCTTACAGGGAGAAACAGGGTGCAGGAAAACACTATTTTTAAGCGAAAAAGATGTTCCAGGACTAGAGGGCATGGATGAAGTTGGAGGAGGGGACGATTCAGAGAAACATGAGAAAGAATTTCTTCACAGAGCGGGTGGTGGACAAGTGGAACACCCTGCCAGAGGAAGTGGTGGGGGCTGAAACAATCACGGATTTAAGAATGCATCGGATAGACATAAAGGAATTCTAGAGGTCAGGGGTAAGGGAAACAGACTTCTAGGAAAACAAACTGAACTTACAAGCTCAAATGGGCAGACTGGGTGGGCCATAGGCCCTATCTGCCGACACTGTCTATGTATCTATGGTGTGTGTGTGTGTGTGTGTGTGTGTGTGTGCGTGCAGAAAGAGAGGAAGAGGAGGCCATGGTACAAAACAGTGGGGGGTGGGGGGCTCACTATCTGTGATGGCACTGTGGTCTTTTTTTTTTCCCCTGCTGTGGAGCTGGAAGCAATGTGGGAGCAGGATAAATGTGCAATAATTGGAGTATTTCCTGGCTTTGCCTGCATTGTTTCCTGTATAAGCGATCAAAATTTACCATTGAAATTAAGGGCTAGTGCAACCATCTGCAGGCTAGTGCAATTTTAGTTTAGTTTAGTTAGTTTTTGTTGACCGGGTAAGTGCACTAGACAAATCCTGCCTATTTTCAGGCACGACCCGGGGGAGGGGGATACAGATGAATGCCAACTGACCTTGAACCAGATTAAGCTGTTGGTGATATTTTTTAGTGAATGAGGGAAATTTGGCCAGGACACCGGGGAAATTCCCCTACTCTTTTCGATAAGTGCCATGGGATCTTTAACATCCACCTGAACTACCACCAATCCAGGCAGATGGGACCTCGGTTTAACACCTCATCCGAAAGACGGCACCTCAGAAGTGCAGCACCCCTCTCATGCTGCACTACAGTGTCAGTACTGGGATTTTAACCCAAGTGCCAGATGCGGGAACTGAACCCACAGCCCTCTGATCTCCCGGCCTCAAAGGTGAGTGTGCTTCCTACTGAGCCACTGACACTGCTAATTTTGAATCAACTTGCCCTGCTGGCTAGTGCAAAAAAAGGTGAAGGCTGACCCCTGTACAGGCATAGGTTCTGCCTCACACCGGAAGCTAGACTAGCAGCAATCCATGGCTCAGTCCTCCCTATTCTGGACTACGGCAACATGGTGTACAGGGCTGCTACAGATACCACCCTCCACCGAATCCAGCTAGTTCTCAATAAAGTGTGTAGACTAGCACTCTGTGCGGACCGACTCACCCATACATGCAGCCTATACCATAGGACTAAATGGTTTTCTCTACCGGAAAGAATCAAATTCCAAACCTGTATCCTAGGGAAGAAGGTGGCGTTACTCGGATGGGCTCCTGCCTCCTTGCAGGCAATGTTCCAACTAGCCCCTTCCTTACATGTCACTAGAAGGGTCACAAAAGAGGCTGTATCCATCCCTTTCTGGAAGATGAGCATGGCCAGACGTTCCTTCGCAGTGAGGACCCCAGCCTGGCTAAATGAACCACCCATTGGCATCTCTAGAATTTCCCGACTTGGTCACTTCAAAAGAGCACTCCTAGTCACACTCACCCCGCATGAACCTTACAACTGCCCAAAATGACCCCCAGTATTCCAACTATCACCCAGCTGACCAATGTCCCCATCCTCCATTAGCTTCTCTACCCCTGCCTCCTGCCCCTAACATGCTACATCCTACTGTCACTGCCTACTCAGTGATCCTTAGGGTATAGACCTCCCACATACCTCCCTTCCTCTTCTTTCTCTACCTGCAGTTACTTGGCACTATATGTTCGATAATAGCCGTGTTTCCATTGACTGATTGTTTTCTATGTTTGCATACTGACAAAGCTACTCCTGCTGCATCTGTTCCCCTTCTCCAACTTTGTTTGTAACTCCTCCACTCCATTGAGTTTATCTGACGTGGAACCTTTGAAAAGGAGCTCTTGGCTAGAGGGTTTATTCTGAGTACTTACTAAATAAAATAAATATGTTAAAATTCATGCTTGGTCAAATATATAGTTCACACCTAATGTACAGTATTCTTGACTATGACGTATCTGACTTGTCCTGACAATGTGTTCCTTGATCATGTGCTGTCTCTGCCTGCTTTTTATATGTAATTAATTCTGGGTTGCCCCTGAAAAAGGGCCAGCTATGTCTCAGTGGGCCTACCCAGTTAACTAATCAACTAACTAACTAAAAAAATAGATCAGAGTGCTTCTTCAGATGAACCTTTTTTTTTTTGCATTTTTTTTTCTACTAAAACAAGCTGCTTTCACACATTTTGAAACTCCTGTGCGTTTTTTTTTTTTTTTCTCTTTCCAGTTGTAAGTGGATGCCACAACCATATATTCGGTAGTAATGGCCAGTGTACTGCCAGTGTTCCCAGCCTGCTAAGGAAGCAGCATTATGCCAGACAAGCTGCTGCTGTAAAGTAAGTGTGCATTGTGTTTCTTTGATGCATGTTACAGGTTTTTACTTGTTGGGCCATAGAAATGTAAACTCAGTCAGTCCAGGTTCAGAATCCTATCACAGACACTAGTGAGTAATCACGAGTCAGATTTTTGCCCTCTCAGCTGTAAAATTTGGAGAAGCAGAACCCCACCGAAAATGAGATGTTACATAACATGCTTGAGGATGCAGTGTGTATGTATGAAATGGCACTTTATGAAACCAGATCATCAAAGGACCAGGGCCTTTACCTCCAGCTCCTGTTTTTTTTTTTTTTTTTCTTTGAGGGTTCTGGTTTGGAATAACATGCACACATGCATGCGTGGTGTCCTGTGGCTGCCTCTTTCCCATCTAGGTGTACCCACTGTGCTGCCATTTAATCTCTACTAGATGGCAGTCAGGTAGCGGTATGTAGCATCCTCCCTGAGAGGAGGAAAGTTGTCCTTGGAATGCTGTATTCCCCCTCCTTCCTGCCCTCATCCCAGCCGATCCCCGAGTGACTTGAGGTTGTTCTGGAACCCGTGTCGCTGGTATAGTGAGTGGCAGTAGTACCGCTGCCGTATTAGTGCATGTCACATTTTTAAATCTGTCATTTTACTATGTAATGATGCTTGTACTGCTGTTCAGGTATTTATGTTTTAATTTCTGGGATGTTTTCTTTGAAGACCTACCTGCACGGAGGGGAAGAGGGTAGGACAGACTTAGTTTATTTATTTATTTATTATAGTAGTTGTGCAGAGATATCATTTCCAGACTGTGGGGCAGCGTTTCAGGCATTCGTCATTGACTCCTTATTGTTCAAGCAGCAAGGCGACCACCTCCTCGTTTGACAGGGCTCCATCCCTGTAGCCCTTATCCCAGGAGGAATTATACAGGGCTGAATTATACAGGGCTCTGTGGAGACACAGATTGGGGATCCCTTTTAGTCCACAATAGAAGGGACACATGCAAACCCTCTGTCAGTTCAGTAAGTGTGGTAGTTGTGGTATATAAAGCCAATGATTTTCCGTTTTCAAAAACAGCCATTTCCATTTGGCAAAATCTTAAAATCCATTTTTTCCCCAAATTTAGGGCAAATCGATATGTTTTGTACAAACATTTGGCTTTAAATTATGGGGTTTCCCCAAAAAGCTGGTGAAAGGTAGGAGTTTTCATAAAAAAAATTGACTCCAAAGTGCTGAATGACAAATTCCGTCCCCCCCCAGTGTTTTCTGTTGAAAATGGAAGGAAAATCATTGGCCTTAGCTGTGTAGATTTCTAAAGCTATGTTGTTGTTTGGTCAGCAAGTTGTATTCACTACTGTGCTGTGCTAGCCGATCACTGACTGTTTTTTAAGGGCCTTAACGGAGATTGTCCTATAGCTTGGTGAAGCCATGCAGTCTCCAGACTTGAACAGCATTAGCCTGTTTTGGTACAGTGCAACCCAGTTAAGCTAGACACCCTAGTTATACCGGACATTTGTTTAGTCTGGAGGAAAAGCCCTTGTGAAATGCCAGATTAATTGATGACCATGCAATAAATGCTGCTTTCAGCGGACGTTGCAGTCCATATAGAGCAGATGCCAGGGACAGCGTTAGATAGGGCAAATAGGGAAAAGTTGGAGCTTGCCCAGAAATGCCCATTTTCCACTTGATTGTGGGTCTGTAGCAACAGCTGAAAGATCAAAAACGTTTATTTATAAAAGCACCTTTTCAATGATCAAAGCGCTGTACAAAACACACAACAAATAAACATGTTAAATACAGATTCGTAAAATCATACATTGTAATTTACAGCAGTATCATATATCAAACCCCCTCAACTAAGCTCATTAGGGAACACTAGGCCAAATAAAGAGGCTTTAAGGGCTGATTTAAAACTCTGGATGATCAGGCACTCGCTGAGTGAACAGTAATATTTTTACTTCACAAGTTTTAGCTTCTGTACAGGTGAAATTTGTACTTGGATTTAGGATTTGACCCATGTTTTAAAACTCCTAGCATTGTCCTTGGCAGATACCAACAGCAGGAAATGCTGCATTAAAGGGACACTGTCAGCTTTTGAGCCCAATTTTACAGTCTGTGGACTGAATGTGTCTGGAGGAAGCACTGTCATTATAGAAAACATTGATGGCAAGAGATTTTGAAATAACACCAAGATATTTATTATTTTTGTGAAAAGCACATTATGCTTGTCCCATTTGAAATGCTCGTGGCATGCATCCACGAGCTGGAATGGCACCGTGACACGGTAAACTCATTCGTGAACATGTTCTTAGTTTGGTGTCACATAGTAGTAAAATGTTACAGCTCCTACTGTTCATGTTAGTGATCTTTTCAAAGCTATTCCCCTTGAAAAATGAGTGCTGTAACCCATTTTATTTTGTCTATAAAAGTTGAAGCCGTGACTCTTGACATGTGCATTAGATTAGTGTGTGTGTGTGTGTGTGTGTGTGTGTATATATATATATATATATATATATATATATATATATATATATAAAAAAAGCAAAGACAATGCTATTCAAGTCCAGCGCTAAGCTCACAAAATGCCCAGTCGGGCAATCCAAATCCCTCAGCATCCTGGCCCCGGATGGATTCCCTCTTGAACAAGTCACTACCTTTACCTGGGAGTTGTCCTTGATGCCTCCCTTACTTTACAAGATCATTTTTGGCTAGTCAGACGTGAGAACCAGCAGTTGGGTGCCTGCTACTGCCGGAGGCACCTCATGACCCTTGACATGTGATTGGCTACTGGGCAGGGCACGTTCTAACCCCTCCTGGATTACTGGTCTCCTATCATCTCCCAAACCTCGACTCGGCACCTCATACTTTATGTCTCAATACAGCCTTTAACAAGATTTTCAGGTATGTCACTCAAGCCCCATTTAACACCCACCACTGCTTCCTATATTCAGCTCTCGGTTGGCTCTCCCCTCAGGCCTGTTAGGACTTACTTATGGGTAACCTCATTTACAAATCCCTCCATGACAGCGTTTGTTCCCCTTTATGAGACTCCTTACCATAAAGCATGGTATATGGGAACTAAGGTCTTCCTCTATGCCTCCTTTATTCTCCAAGGAATGCTGCTGGTATGGGGCAGAGAGCCTTCTCCATCGCTTCTCCCAAGCTCTGCAATAGCCTACCAGCCTTGCTCCACCCACTGGGCACTTCTCACCTATTTAAAGTGCACTTTGAAAATGCCAGTCTATCTGCCGTGGCTTGCAAGTCCACTTCCTAACTTCAGTCAGGGTTGGGATTCATTTATCAGCCTTCTAATCCCACCTGACTGACATGTGCCAATTCTAGTTGCCACATACCGTAGCAGACTTTATTCCTCATCTGTTTAGCTAGGCTGTATTCCCCACCTCCGCTTATATGCTGTTTCTTTGCATTGCCTTATTTGTTGTTGGTGCCTGTCCACAAGCACTGTACCCAACTCTGTAACTGTATTTACCTGTGTATTGTATTGCTGAATCTCATGTATTGTATTCCCATGCATTTTTGTATTTGCATGTACTGTATGTGCCATCTTTATGGCCTGGGTTGTGCCTGAAAATAGTCCCTGGGACTAGTGTACCTAGGAGCCAGTTTAGCATAGTGGTTAAGGACATTGTGCTGCAAACATGGAGACCTGGGTTTGAATCCCATCAGCCCTCATTTGCATGCTGTGTGACCTTGAGCAAGTCACTTAACTTGCTTGTGCTCCCAGGTCGCACCTGAAAACAAACTCTGGCTTAGTTTGCCTTTTCTGCTTAAGCAATCCCCCTTCCCAAGATAGAGCAGTCGATAGGGAGAAGGGCAGGGGTAAATGGAGAAAAAGACAAAGGCAGTAAGGACAGGGTTGGGGCAAAAAGAAATAAAACCATAAAAACAATGGAGGGTAATGAGCACCAATGCCCGTAGTCTAGGTAAAAAGCTCCCCGAAAGGGTGGCCTTGATGGAAGAGGAATGCCTGGATGTCGTGGCAGTCACAGAAACATGGTACACAGAGAACCATGACTGGGCTGTCAACATACCAGGGTACACAATCTACAGGAGGGACAGGGAGGGAAGAAGAGGAGGAGGAGGAGTAGCTCTCTATGTAAAGGAAGGGATCAAAGCAACAGAACTAAAGGGTAAACAGGGAGGAGAGGAGGCACTGTGGGTCACCCTGGAGACAGAAAAGGGCTCCACAAGCTGCACAGGGGTTGTATACAGATCCCCATCTCAGGGGGAGGAAATAGACGAGGAAATGATGGAAGGCATCCTTGGGATAGCAGAGAAAGGGGAGATATTGCTGATGGGGGACCTGAATATACCAGATGTTAACTGGAGCACCTTTACTGCAGCCACATCCAAAAGCAGGGCCATTCTCGATGCCCTACAGGGGGCATTCCTCAGACAGCTAGTTTTGGAACCCATTTGGGAGGGAGCAATCTTAGACCTGGTACTCTCAAATGGGGACGGAGAGAGGATCTCTGATCTTGAAGTGGGTAGTCATCTGGGAACAAGCGACCATCAAACAGTGTGGTTCACGATAAACTTAGCTATAGAGTCAAGCCACACAAAAGTGAAGGTACTGGACTTCAGGAGGGCTGATTTTTGTCAGAATGGGAGAGTGCCTCAGAAATGCACTAGCAAACAAGCAAGAAGGTGTGGTGGAGCAACAATGAGGAAACATAAAAACCACCATCACAGTGGCAACAAGCCTTTGTGTGAAGCAAATAAATCAAAAAGAAAGAAAAAACCAGTATGGTTCTCAAAAGAAGTGGCTGGGAAGAGAAGGGAGAAAAAGACAGCATTCAGGAAGTATAAGGAAACACAGAAGGAGCAGGACAGAAAACTGTACCAGTTAAAGCAGAAGGAAGCAGGGAAGGCAGTCAGAATAGCAAAGGCCCAAACTGAGGAAAAGATAGCCCACTCTGTTAGGAAGGGGGATAAAACCTTTTATAGGTACATTAGGGAGCAAAGAAAGACTAAGGCAGGGATACGGAGGCTGAATAAAGAGGAAGGTAGTTGGGCAGAGAGTGACAGTGAAAAAGCAGGGATACTGAACGAATACTTCTGCTCAGTATTCACAATGGAAAAGCAGGGGGAGATACTTACTCCAGTCAATAGAAGCGCTCTGGATAGGGGGTTGATATTAGTCCTTTCACAGAAGAAAGGGTTCTAAAAGAACTCTTAAAACTGAAGGTGGGTAAAGCAGTGGGGCCTGATGGGATTCACCACAGAATTCTAAAAGAACTAAGGGAAGAACTAGTAACACCACTGACTACCCTTTTTAATAAATCATGGGAGGACGATGTGGTACCTGAGGACTGGAGAAGTGCGGATGTGAGTCCCCTTCACAAAAGTGGGAGCAAGACAGAGGCAGGAAACTACAGATCTGTCAGTTTGACCTCAGTGGTAGGGAAAATGATGGAATCACTTCTGAAGGAAAGAATTGTTGAGTACCTAGAGGCCAGTGGGGCACAGGACCCAAGGCAGCATGGATTCACAGCAGAAAGGTCATGTCGGACAAATCTAATTGATTTCTTTGACTGGGTGACCAAAGTAGTAGACCAGGGAGGGGCTGTGGACATGGCCTACCTAGGCTTTAGCAAGGCATTTGACACAGTCCCGCACAAAAGATTAATAAATAAATTAGCCAGCCTGGGAGTGGGTCCCAGGGTGGTAGCCTGAGTAAAACACTAACAGGACACAGTGGGTAATAATAAATGGAGTCCACAGTGAAGAAAGGAGGGTTACTAGTGGGGTACTGCAGGGTTCAGTACTGGGGCCGGTCCTTTTTAATGTCTTTATAAGTGACATTGCAGAGGGACTGGGAGGGAAAGTATGTCGCTTTGCAGATGACACAAAGATCTGCAACAGGGTTGATACGCAAGGTGGGGTGGAAAGGATTAAAAGGGACTTGGCAAGGTTGGAGGAATGGTCAAATGTGTGGCAGCTTAGATTCAACGCAAAGTGCAAAGTAATGCACCTGGGAAACAAAAACCCAGGGGAAGAGTACATAATGGGGGGATGAGATACTGACAACAACAAAAATGGAAAGGGACCTGGGGATAGTCATATCAGATGACCTAAAGGTGGGTCAGCAATGTGACAAGGCAGTAAGGAGGGCTGGGGGGATACTGGGATGCACAGGGAGAGGCATCACCAGTAGAAAATGGGGAGTTGTTGGCACTCTGTACAGACAGTTGGTAAGACCACATCTGGAGTACTGTGTACAGTTCCGGAGATCCCATCTCCGTAAAGACATAGACAGGATGGAAGCTGTCCAGAGGAGGGCAACCAAAATGGTGCAGGGTCTGCATCAGAAGACATATGAAGAAAGACTATAAAGGAGCTTAAGATGTATAGCCTCGAGGAAAGGAGGGAAGGGGGGACATGATAAAATGTTCAAATACCTCAAGTGAATCAACAGTCCAAGAGGGTAGCATCTTTCAGAAAAGAGATGTGCAAGAACAAGGAGGCACAATATGAAGATGGGGGAGGGGGGCAGCTCAGAGGTAATATGAGGAAGTATTTCTTCACAGAGAGGTTGTAGACGCATGGAACAACCTTCCTGAGAAGGTCATAGTCAAAAACAGTGGGGAGTTCAAGAATGCATGGGACAGACATAAGGCCATTCTAGTGGGGGTAGGAGGAAGTAGGCTGTTGGTTAACTAGGATCTGCAGCTTATCCGTTGGGTAGGGAAATGGGCAGACTAGGTGGGTCAACCGGTCCTTATCTGCCATCAAATTCTATGTTTCTTCCCCCTACCCAGTTACCAAATAAAAAAAAAAAAAAAAAAAAAAAAAAATGACCAGGACAGCTGATAACACAAGAAACAGATGTTGCTCACTAAGCAGGATGACTACAACTGCAAGTTGGATGAAAGCAGTGCATGTAACGGACAGGAAAAAACACAAAAAGAAAAGCTAATTACAGAAGAAGCTGGACCTTTTTTAAAACGGGGTAATCACGCCACTTTCCTGATGCTCTTGTGCAGTACATCATGTCATGTGAGAATTGACAGACGGCACTTCTGTGGCATACTTCAAATGGTTAACTTTCCTTCCTCAGCATCACTTCCAGTCCAATGGGCAAGGAATGTCACTGCACATTTTTTGAGGTACAGGAAAAAAATGAAAATCAATCAGATTGACTGCATAGTGATAACTAATTGACACTTACATCATATGGCCTAAACAGATAGTGCCCTTAGTCCACTAGCTCTCTGAGAATCTGGGTCAGAATGAATGATAATATACAACATTATATAATGGCAAGACAATTTCTCGGATCCTGATTGGTCAGTGTGTGCCTGGGACAGTGATGTTATTCAACATCATCATCACTGTATTAAGTCCAAGTACAAAGCTGACCGCAGAACCCTGAAAGAAATCCCTCCCTCCCTACACAAACCATCGCAAAGCCGGGACTGCCTAGCAGCTGTTGTGGCTTACTGCCCCTCCCCATCCCTCACTTTACCAGTCACAGAAATCGCATCAAATGCCATCTTTTAGCCTTCAAAATAAATTTAACTTTCATACCAAATATTTTTCCTGAACTGAGTGTCTTCCGTAAACTATGCTGACTGTAACTGCCAATCCCGTGGTTCATGGAAGACGCTCAGTTCTGGGGAAAAAGACAGAAGAAAATTAAATCAATGTTGAATTCCCAAATTACACAGATCCTCAACCACCACTGTGTTCCTACTCTCACTGAGCAAAGTTTCAGCAAAAAACAAATGCCGTTTACACTCTCTAGTGCAGAAATCACCATAGCATCTGCAACACTTCAGGATCCTTCACTACAAAAGCCAAGCAGTTCCGCAACCAAAGAAGGAGACAGCCATCACTTTGACAGTAAAACACAAAGAAACAAACTTAGAATACAGCCTGATTTACCCGACAGGTGAACAGCCATGGGGGCTCACGTGAGATATTACACTGGCAGAACACAGCAGTAACACAGTACTAAACCCTGGGAGACTGCATAGACAGAAACTATGTGTGTGTGTGTGTGTGTGTGTGTGTGTGTGTGTGTGTTTGGGGGGGGGAGCATGAAGCATCAGCACCACCTACTGGACTACTTTTTCTTATATTTCCAATATACTGTATGCGTCCCATACAAAAAAAAAAGAATAAAAATGTCTTAAAAATGTTTAGACATTATTATTATTTTAAAACAAGCTATCGTATAATTGCAATAAGGCACTCCAGGGTGTGTGTGTGTGTTATTGTGTAATAATGTCACTCCTTGGGCAGTTGAAGGACTCTGCTTTGCCTTGTGCTTCAGTCCACCCGAGGAGTGACTTTATTACACATTATACAATGGCTCTTAAAATACCGCTTCCTGATAGGCTGGCACAATTTACAATGTGTAAATCCTGCTATCACCCCATGGCAAGAAGTGCCAGCCAGCCGCATCAGGAACCCTCAGTCTCTGAAATCATTCCGAGCCCCTCAAAACAAAAACAGAAAAGTTGCTGCTGACTCGCTGGTAAACATTCATCTTTAACAGCTCCCGATGCAGCACTCGACAACCCTTGTTTTAAAAAAACAAGCAAAAAAAAAAAACTTTTAATTACCTCAGTGGTCTCTTGCTTGCTGTTGCCATCACTGGTGGCACAAAACTGGCAGTAGCAGAAGTCCACTACAAATGCCACTCCTCCTGAACCTCCCAGATTATTGGTTCTAAAGACTCCACTCCTCCCAAAAACAAAAGCCCCAGCAACCCAGGACTATTTTTTTTTTTTTCTCGTGGAGCAAGAAATCCAGTAACTTAAAATATAACAAAACACACTCTCTCTTTTTTTATCACAGAGAAAAAAAAAACAAGGGGGACATTGTATAATCGCAATATCTGACTCAAGGGTGTGGGTGATGCCAAGTTTTACCCACTTCTGGTGTGATTTCCTCACTTTGGCCAGCAGCCTTGAGACCAGACCACACCAACTATGAGTAAATCTGGCATTACCCACACCCTCTCATGGTATATTGCTTAAATAACACACACCCTGTTGTGCCTTATTGCTTAAGGGAAAACTGTCCAAAACAGTGGTGGCACTTATCAGTGCAGCAAAAACGCTCGATTAAAACAACCTATATAGTTTAAAATGACTGCAGCTAACTTTTCATGAGTTGTTTCTTGTTGTAATATTGGTCCTGGATGCGCCACACCAGAAGACGTAGTGCGACCCTGGCATTCTGTCCTGTTCTGGAATGCTCGTAAAAATGATGAGAGGTGCATTTAAACGGAATAAAAAGAAACATTGTCCCATGTAGAGGTCTCTTAACTGTACCTCTAGAAGCAATTTCTGGTGAAAACGGAGCAGTATAAGGTACTTAAATTCATTATTAAAGTTGTAGCTCTGAGTTCGGTCACGCGCAGTAGCACCTAGCGCTACTGTGCATGCCCAAACTCTGAGTGCTAGGCGCCACTACGCTGACGAACTTCGAACTCCAGCTTTATAATGAATTTTAAGTACCTACATCAGTTCATCCACCGAGAACTGCTTCTAGAGGTAAAGTTAAGAGACCTCTACATCGAACAATGTTTCTTTTTATTCCATTTAAATGTGTCTCACTCGTCATTTTTACGAGCATTCCAGAACAGGACAGAATGCCATGGTCATACTCAGTCTTCCGGAGCAGCGGCACTTTGTACATGGCACATCCAGGACCAATATTACAACAAGAAATAACTCATGAAAGGTTAGCTGCAGTCATTTTAAACTATATAAGTTTTTAATCTGGCATTTTTGCAGCCCTAGTAATTGCCACCACTGTTTTGGACAGTTTTCCTTTAATTATGCAATGACAAGAACATTTCCAGCATTGTGATTGGTCAGTGTTCCCCTGTAACAGTGATGATGTCTGACAGTAATATCACTGTATGAAGTCCAAGCACACACATGACTGCATGACACACTAAAAATCATACCACTACTCCACAGGAAACCACTGCTATGAAGGCCTTCAGCTACAAGCAGCGATCAGGCACAGCTTCACACTGGTGTGTGACTGCACATATCCTCCAGTCGCTGTTGTCCTCCTGTATAGCCAGCCCCTCTTTAATAAACAAAAACAAAAAAACAAAAACAGACTCGTGAGCAGGCAGTCTTTACATGAAACTCACCACTTTTCATGCCATTCATAGTCCTGCTCATACAGATAATTGTCGGTATCATATAATGTCCTTCCTTCTGCTGTAATCACTGGTGGCCACAATGTATTGTACTTGATAGTGATTGGTGACTTCAGCATTCCCTTGCTGTATCGTTTCTGTTAGCGATTAGCAGCTGCAAAATTAATCTTTTTTTCTCCTGGCACAAACATTAAATGCGTCTGTACTGGGAGAGAAAATGACCAGAACTTTAACATGGGGTTGGGGGAGGTTAGAGAGACATAAGGACACAGGAGGTATTTTCTTCTGTATAAAACAAACCATTGTATAACAGCAGTAATGCACTCCAGCACGTGTGTGTGTGTGTGTGTGCTTGTCTGTCTGTCTGTCTGTGCTGGAATAATGTGACTTCACTGGTGGTGGAAGCAGTCGGCCTGCAGACTTGTGCTTTAATCTACCTGAGGCATGACATTGTTTCAGCGTATACCCTGTTGTGCATTACTGCTTGAATAATACATAAATGATGTAGTTCCGTATCATTATATGGAGGATAACCATTAACTGAAGAGCAGAAAATCGTTAATGTGAAAATTCAGTCAAACTGTTTGTAGAATATACTTTTGTATTATATCATGAAACACAGGCTTAATATTAATTTAGATGCAGTACAATGCAGAAAGTCCCCATTATACATCATAGAGCACACAGTAACTTAAAATGTATTATTGTGCCCAAGCATTGAAAAGCTCATAACGACAAATTTGGAGCCATTACAAGTCCAAGAAAGAAAGATACCCAGCAATTGACTTGTTTGCATCTGCTGATCCAATCCATAGAGATTTTACAGACCCAGAAGAATACTGTGTTCTCATAATGTTGTTACCTCTGGGAAGTAACATTCGTTGTGTCCGATGTATCCTGATTCAAAAATAAAAAATATTGAATTTATCCACTTCAATGAGTAAATGAATTGTGTTCGAGGAAAGCCCATCTGGAGTACTTTTGGCAACAACATTGCCACAGTAGAGTGTAGTGGAGGGTTGGAGCCTGTGAGATGATGTGATTGATCAGAATGGCACTCACTAAAGGATAGATAACTATAATAAAAGCCACATTCTCATGTGACTATCGGTGGATCACTCCTCAACAGACTACCTGAATACTGTCTTCAGATTTAAAAGTAAATAAGGTTTAAAATATCAATCTCTGTATTTATACATGGTTATAAACTGACTTTGCCTCTGGCCGTTGGTTTCTCCAGGTGGTTGTCAGCCATCAGGCATTGCTCAGTGTGGAGCATTTTGCCTAAATAATTGGATCATGGCAACATAAGATCTTCGAGGATGTTTCATCCATTAGGCTACACCTGTGGAACTATACCCGCATCAGTGGTAGGACCACATGGAAACTTTTGCTAACCATGGTTGTCCATGACAGCATCATGCATCATCATGCACCAAAATGGTCAGAGAAGCCAAAGCTAATTTCTACCGCTCCTCAAGAAATGCCTTCAAATTCTGGAGGACGATCAAAGACATTGAAGGTCACACTTCTGTTAATTCCCTACCTACTAAATTATTGATCAACGATACTGTCATCTCCGATGGACCGTCTATCCTCAGCACACTTTTTTTTTTTTTTTCCATTTATGCCTCCTTCACCCTCGGCTCTGTTCTTCCTTGGGAGCACATGGAGTCATCCCCCTATGGCTCACCCTACCCAGCCATCCTCTGTCGCCCATGTAGCCTCAGTTATACCCCCCCCCCGGGGCGGGGATGGGGTGGGCCCCAATGCCCTGACATAGCAGTAACGTCGGTCGGTCGGATGCCAGGTGGGCGACTGTAAATCAGGGGCAAGCTCCTCGTGCTCTGTCTCCGTCGGAGCTGAGAGGCATTTTTCCTTGTTTTTCTCAGGGGAGTGGCTGGTGCCCTGATGTCAAGGCGTATCCGACGTCTGCCACTCCCCACTCCTGTCTCACTCCTCCGCAGTGGCTGCTGTATCTCCAGCCTCCACCAGAGATCAGCAGAGCACCGATCCAGGACCCCTGTCCCTCCCCCAGGAGAGGAGAGCTGTCCTCCGGATGCTGTATCCTCTCCCTCCCCTGCCGACCCCCAGCAATCCGGGCTCACTCCCGAACCTGTGGTGCGAGGTGTGGTGTCCAGCACCTCAACCCTCAGCGCCACTGGGACGGCATATCCTCAACGCTCTCAATAATAATTTCGCCACTGCAGGGCTATCCTTTGACTTTTCTCCTGCAGATATCCTCCGCCAACAACTTGGATTGGATGCACAAGAAAAACCCATCCCCGGTCCATCTTTCTCTCTGCATCCTACATTCCTGAAAGAAGTCAAAGATCTTCTCCTTCACTTGGACACTAGGAAAAGTGCTAGGGCCGATCTCATTGACCTGTACTTCTTGAAGGTCTGCTACCGTGTCCTCGCAGTCCCAATTACTCATCTCTTCAACTTATCCTTGTCCTAGGGTGACCTACTGCCCATTTAGAAAAATGCACTTGTGGTCCCTTTGTTTAAGTCAGGAGATCCTAGTGACCTCAGTAACTACAGGCCAATCTCCCTATTTCCAATCCTGTCAAAGATGCTGGAGAAAATAGTGAACTTCCAGCTTCGGAGGTACATGGAATCAGGAAAATTGCTCAACCCATTACAGTCCGGTTTTAGAGCACAGCACAGTACAATCTCTGCTCTAGCCAAGGTATTAAATGACTGGCATCTTGAATTAGACAAAAAAAAAAAACTTTGCACAGTTTTCTTGGACCTAAGCAAGGCATTCGATATCGTTGATCACAGACTGCTTCTTTTGTCCCTCTGGAACATTGGTTTGGATTCCCTATCCCTTAAATGGTTCTCCAGCTATCTGTCAGGATGACTTCAACAAGTAAAGGCAGAAGGGGAAGTTTCTCCACCAAAACCCCTATTGAGGGGTGTATCGCAAGGCTCCATTCTTGATCCTTTGCTCTTCACCATTTATATTAACAACATAGATGCCCCCATCAAAGAAGCACAAATACACCTATTCGCGGATAATACGGTACTCTTGCTAGTAGCCCCACCCCTGATGCGGCCTGTAAAGCTCTTCAAAATGAATTTAATCTGCTGCAACATCAGCTTATAGACCAGAAGGTGCTCTTAAATGCAAAAAAAACAAAACAAAAAGCAATGTTCCTCTTGCTCCTTCACAATGCAGTACATCCTGCAATTGCTGGGACACTCCCGCAGATCACTACCATTCTTGGTGAGCAGGTGGACAACATACCAAAGTTCAAGTACCTGGGGGTCTGGTTAGACCATAGACTTACTTTCACAGATCACTTAGAAGAACTGGCAAAGAAACTTAGACAAAGACTTGATCTGTTCTTTAGGATTAATCGTCTCCTCAAAAGAGACGCTAAACTGAAATTGGTTCAAACTGCCTTTCTTTCCCTATTGGATTATGCAGATTTTCTGTATAGTCAGGGACCTGCAGGTACCCTAGCCAAACTTGATACGCTTTATCATAGAGCCATAAGATTTATCATGGGTCTTTCTTACTCAACCCACCACTGTGCCTTGTACACGGCAGTGGGATGGTCATCCCTTGCTTACAGATGGCAAAAAATGCTGCGGTTTGGACATACAAAGCTATCTTACTGCCCCAGTATATCTCTGTCTGTTTACCTTTGTGCACTCTGGGGAAGTATGCCCTGAGAAGCACCTCATATATCTACCTTTGTTTACAAAGCAAAATCTCGCATTGGCAGAGCAGCCATCAGCTTCGTGCTCCCTCACCTGTGGAACAAGCTGCAAAAAACTTTGAAATTAACTCACACCAGCAGCCTAGCAGCTTTTAAATCTCTATATCTACATCATAATAAGGAGTCCTGTGCCTGTCTACCCTAAATAGTGACTTCCATAAGTCCAAGTACACTCTAATACTGTTAAGACTGATCACATCTATAATCGACTCTTCCCTCTCCCCTTTTTCTACCCCTCCCCCATATCTGTCTCTTCCACATTCCTTTGACACCGGTTCCAGCTCTAAATTCTCCATACCATATCACTATATATCTTTTTATATTAGGTTTTATTTATGTTCGGAGCACCTGATATGTATATTTCTTTACTCATCTGAAAAATTTGTGTCCTACCCAAAATTAGCTGCATCTTCTGTTCCAAACATATATACTACTGTCAGTGCTACCTGCTGATACTTTGTATTTACTGTATCTCACTTTATTTGTATTATCATCTTGTGTGTTGCATCCCATGTGTATCGTTCCTTGTTGACAAACCCAGGTGCACCTCAAAAATTAGGTTGCTCAATGGTGATCGCCTGGTTAAATAAATACTTTGATTGATCATCTATATAAATGTGGGTGGCTCCACTCCTCAGCTCTTTTCCTGCCATCAAACATACTCGTCATACTGCTGCTGGAAATGCCGTCAATTAGCCATTGCCATTTATTATTTTATAAAATAAGTATTTATGTCATCTTTGCATGCTGCTGAAATCTAAAGACTATTTTGGTACTGTAAAGTGCAGAGATAAAATTTACAAGGAAGACACACAAGGAGGGGTGTGTGTAAGTATGTGTGTGTGTGCGAGCACTGTTTAGGCCTCTCTCACAATGCAAGGACCTGTGAAATCTGACAGAGCTTTAACCAAGCTGCAAGAAAGCTGTGGAAAATGTCCTTCTTCTTAAAACTTTAGCAGCCATGGAGATGGAGCAAGGCCTGAAATCTGCATTGCCAACCCTTTTGGCTGATTCGAGGCTGCTGAAGACGAAGGATAGGGACAAGGACAGGTCGTCATCACAACCCATTTCTTCAGGCCAAAAGCACAAGCATGAGGATAAGGTGAGATCCCGATCACTGCAGAGGCCTAAAGGTAATTCTAATGTGTGATCGACTTCGGTGGTGTTGACGGCATCCCCCGCTACCAGTGACACACCATGGTTAGGCTAGGCTCAGGTGCTACCGAATCTATTATGGACGGTATGTCACCATCGTTGTCGGGTCAAGGCCTGTCATTGACAAGTGTGGACATGGTCACTGGCCGGGGCTTCGACACTCAAGCTGTGCTGGCGTAGTTTTCTGAGATGTTATAATGTATTTTACCAGGCTTGCCGGTACAGCGTCTTACGGTGACGGGGCTCACTGGCTCCCAGCCCCATCAGTGACAGCATCTAGTACACAACAAATCCTTCCTTCTCAGCTGCCGCTGGTGCATTTGGTGGTTCCTGTCGCTGACAGAGAGGTCGAAGTTGAATATAATCCTGACCACATGATGGATTTTGAGGAAGAGGACTACTATGAGGGACGATAGTGTGTTCCACGATCCAGTTCTCCCCTCCTCCTGCAGTGAGGACTAAGTGTTGTACGTCCCCAGGTCTCCCCCTGAGGATTCAACTTTTCAGTCCATGATGCAGCAGATGCAAGCTGCTGTGGGCTTAGTGGTGGAGGAGGAAGACTCCACAAAAAGGAATCTTACGGAATTTCTGGAGGCCTCTGTACTCCCTCCATTATTATTCCACCAGTTTATCCTGCACTGGAGGATGATACCTTTGCTGCATGGTACAGACCTCTGCCTGTAGCACCAAAATGGCTGATAAGCAGTATCCTGCCCCAGCTGCTAAGTCTTATTATTCATGCCAGCCAGAAACTCAGTGGTCATTATGGCTGCACATGATAGGTTCTGATCACCTAACCACATTAGTACTTTGTCTCCTGATAAAGAATCCAGGAGGCTGGATGTTATGGGCAAGCGTACCTATGTCTCTGCCTTACTAGGCCTTAGAATTGCAAATTACCAGGCCCATATAATTAAATATTAGAATAGCTTGTGGGAAGCTGCTGAAACTGCAGCCAACGCTTTCCCAGAAGGTTCTTCCAAGAATGAGTTAATTAAAACTCTAACTTCTGCAGCTGTGGTTAGCAAACATTTGCTTTGCTCAACATACAATGTTTCTGATACCTGTTTGCCATGGCAGCTGACTCTGGTATTTGCATGGGCTGATATTCTTGATTAAGGGTTGCTGATTTTGCAAATGGTGTACAGCAAGCAGTTTTGAATGCCCCTTTCAGTGGGATTAAACTGGTTATTATGTAGAAGAGTCCCTTAGAGGCCTTCAAACATCCAGAATGACTCTTAAGGTCTGTAAAATCCCTCTACCCCACTCCTGCTAGGGGTAATGGGAGAAGATTCTTTTGTCAGCCTGCTGCCAGAGGTGGTCACCTCTACCCTCAGCATGGGCAGGGTAAAGGCAGTGGCCTTTTGCCAGGACCCCAACCCCCAGGTGCCCATTCAGAAGCATTGAAAGGAGTCTGTGCCGGTGGCTCTGCCCCCTTTGGCTGTGCATGACTCATTGCAGACTATTCCTCCACCCCCACAGTTGCCTCCAGGGGTGGTTGGTGGGGGGCAGAATCTCCCAGCACCACAAACAGTGGTGGGAGATTACAATAGATGAATGGATACTGAAGATAATTGCAAGGGAGCACGCTCTGTAGCTGCTGGGCACTCCTCCAGAGCTGGACTCTGCTCCAGAGCATCCTTTGTCCCCTTCCAGTTATCCTTTAGGATATCTGTCCTTTTTAAGGAAGAAGTGTGGTCATTACTCCTAAAACGTGCTATAAAACCAGTTCCTCCTCAACAGAGAAACAAAGGGTTCTATTCCAGATACTTCCTGGTTCCAGAATAGACAGGAGAGCTATTTCCTGTGTTGGATCTTGGAGAGTGCAACCTCTACGATGTTTTGCATGGTATCTGTGCAAGCTCTTATTCCCCTGTTGCAAACGGGGGACTGGCTTTGCTCCCTAGACATGAAGTATGCTTACCTCCATGTCAAGATCAGAGAAGCTCATAGGCAGAACCTCCGCTTTTTGCTGAAGGGGTAGTATTACCAGTTCAGATTATTGCCCTTTGGCTTATCTTCTGTGCCATTTGTCTTGTATCAAATGCTTGGCAGTATTGGCAACAGCCATTTGCACGGAAGTCCTGTATGCTTTCCCATATCTGGATGACTGGGTCTTGAAGGCCAGCTCCAGGGAGGCTCTGCTGCATACCCTGTAGTGGACACAACAGTGTTTGACGACTTAGGAGCCACTGTGAATGTGCCAAAGTCTGTCATGACTCCATGACAGAGACTGCAGTACATAGGAGCAGTCTTGGATACAGAGAAGGGGTGTGCTTTCCTGCCATTTGACGGAGCAGAACACGTGATGGCACAAACACAGCTAGTATACAGCAGTTGTGTCCCAGAAAGGGCCATGTTATGTCTTCTGGGACTCTCAGTAGTGGCCACTGTAACCGTGCCAGTGGCCTGCTTATGTATGAGCATCCCTCAGTGGACACTTTTTAGAGTTCACTGGGAGCAACTGAGAGACAAGCTAGAGCAAATGGTACTTGTCACGAATCCCTTATGTAGAGCATTGTTGTAGATGGATCGCTAGAACCTATTAATGGATGTTCCATTGCTTGTACCAGCTCTTGTACAGATCCTCACCACGAATGTCACTGATTCTGGCTGGGGTGCATATCTTGGCCCTTGCTGTATGCAGGGGTCATGGTCCAAGAGGGAGGCCAAGTTATACATAAATGTTCTGGGGACGAGAGCTGTCCTGTACAGCTGTTGGCAGTTCAGGAGCATCTGAGTCCAGGTCCTTTTGTTAATACAGCAGACAACGCTAGTGTGAAGTATTTTATATCAACAAAAAAGGGGGCACTCATTCCTATCCCCTCTGCATGGAAGTAGTGGGAGTATGGTACTGGGCTTTGTCTCACGGCCTACAATTATCAGCTATGCCTCTCTCAGGCATCCAAAACTTCTTGGCACACAAGTTAAGCAGGTCTCAGTTCATGATGCATGAATATGACCTGCTGACCTCTGTGGTAGATGACCTGTTCACAAGATGGAATTGTCCAGAGTTGGACCTTTTTTGTCCCCACCCGACACAAGACTGCCATGTTCTGCTCGCTCTACTGCCTAGAGTTTTTTGCCAAGACACATTGTCCCTCTCTTGGAAAGGGAAGTTCCTATATGCATTCCCCCAGTTCATCTAATACAGTGTGTGCGACTCAAACTTAGGATAGAGGGTGCCTCCTTCATCCTCATGGTTCTGTTATGGCCTTGCCAGATATGGTTTCCGCTTCTGCAACAATTGGCAATTGAGCCTCTTGTACCACTACATCTGTGTCTGGGTCTGTTATCTCAGGAAAGGGGGTTCCTGATCCATCCGGACCTGAATTCCCTGCACGTGCATGCATGGTTCCTGAAGACAGTCATTGCACGTTTTTGGAGTATCCCCATAAGGTTGCTGGTTGCAGATAGAAAGTCTTCCAACAGATACACACATTTCTTAAAATGGTCACTGTCAGACTCTGGTCTACAGTATTCCTCACTAAAGGTGCATTTGGTTACACTATCAGTTTTCCATGCACTTATTGATGGTCGTATGGTATCACATAGGTGTCCCATACCTTTCTAAGAGATATTTTACTTATGAAACCTTCTATCTGCAGTCCAGTCCTGCCTTGGGACCTGAATTATGTGCTTGAGAAACTGTGATTGGCTTCTGAGCCATCCGCAAGTTGTGGTGTATGCTTCCTATCATGGAAACCATCACTTTTGGTTGCAGTCACTTCTGCTTGAACGATTTCAGACTGTCAGACTCTTGAATAAGCCTTCTTATTTTATTTTCTACAAAGACAGGCTTTCTTTGCTTACAAATGTAAGTTTTTTACCAAAGGTGGTATCTGAGGTTACACTAAACCAAACAAAACACTTTCATGTTTACTAACGGAGCATGCCAGTCCACGTGAGGCACTGCTGTATACTGTGGATGCACAGAGAATACTGAGATACTATGTGAATTGCACCAAGGACTGCAGAAAGTCCTCTCAGCTTCTTGTTTTGTTTGCCCCTGGGAAAGAGTGCTGCTTTGTTTAAACAGTGCCTGTTCAAATGGCTGGCACATTGTATTACGCTCTGTTATAGGAAGTATGGTAAGGAGCTTCATGGCGTGATTTGTGATCACTCCACAAAGGGAATGGCTACTTCATTCAGCAGCTTGTTTCAGAAATGTTTGTGCTGCAGCCACTTGGAGCACTCTCCACACCTTCACTAAGCATTCCATTCTAGACTTAGCCTCTAGAAGGCGTGCTGGATTTGGGCTTGCTGTATTGCAAGGCTGTCTTGCATGTCCATATCAGACTGTGCCTGCCTCCCACTGCCTTTTGGTACTGCTTGGGACTTGTTCCAAATGTGTGGCCTAATGGAAGAGATGTCCTTGAAAAAGATCGAGCAGTTACATTGTTAACGTAGCAGTAGATCTTCCAGAGCATCTCTTCCATTAGGTTATGCCATCCCTCCCTCCATCCCCCTTATGCTTCAGTGGGGCTACAACAGATATTGCGCCTAATCCATGGCTGTTCTCTCCAGCACCATATCTGACCTTATGTGCTTGGTGCTGATCTGATCTCTTGGTTTCCCATCGTTGGAGGTCCTCTGAATTTAATCACCAGTGGGGAAATGAGTGATGGGGCTGCCTACGTTTATATAGATGCTGATGCGTGACATTGTCATGGGTGGCTCCGTGGCTAGTAAGTTTCTGTGTGCTCCTAGTGCTGATGTGGGTAAAGTTCCAAAGGTGTGGCCTAATAGAAGAGATTATCTTGAAGATCTACTTTCCTGGTGAAACAATTCAATAAATAAAAATAAATAAGTATGTAACTGTTCTTTCATAGATCTTGGCACGTCATGTAAGATGGTTTGTTCTCAGAGTGTCTATCCTAAAGTGATGGCAGAGGAAACTGTCACCATCTTGCTGCCAACACTGGATGTTTTTGTGAGTAGCAGTGCATGCTACGGTGAAAGTTGTGACCTGCACTTTTTTTTTTTCCCATTTTAGAATTCCCCTTGCCTCCTGTCTTGTACGATACCCTTCTTTTCCCATTTTGAGCTGGCTTTAGCACTTTTGTTTATAGTTGAAATAATGAAAGGGGTGCTTGGACCAGGCTTCCATTAATATTCTCAGCTGCGTTTGTACACTCATTGTCCCATAAGGTCAGAGAACAGTGTTTGCTGCTTTGCTAGTTCATTATAGTCACTAGAAAAGTTAAGTTCAACTACAGGCGTTCATAAACAGCTGAGAATATTGACAAAAACTTGGACTGTACCATATTAAAAGGAACACTTCATTTTTTATTTCAAACGTAAAAAAATGCTAAAGGAAACTCAAAATGGGGAAATAGGGTGTCTTACAAAACAGGAGGAATGGAGCAATATAAAATACAGTAAAAGGTATAGGTCAAAATGTTCACCTCTGATATGAAATGCGGCTTTAAATTGCAACAAAAATATTTTTCATGCAGGCAAGCCACAACCCTTCCTCCAGTGCCTATACTACTCAGAGTAACAGTGTTTGGTTTCTTTTTATTTCTGTATAGTGCTCGCCATACCACATTAAAGCCTCAAAACTGCACAAAACATTATGGATGTAAAAGTGTGTGTGTGTAGACTGACAAGTCTTCTCCATAACAAGACACATTGTAAACAAGATTTTACACTGGTTTCTGTGAAGCCTGAGAATGCCAAACTTCAGACATCTGTATTGTCTCCGTAACATCCCCCGCTCAGTAACATTGTCAGCCTCACTGTATTTGTCTGTTTCCTTAACTAAACTACTTTTGAAAGAAGCAAACGGCCATTGGAGCTATTTTCTCTCAACTGAGTGCTTCCACATACAGCATAAAATCTTGGTGCGTGTCAGATATATCTGTTGCTTACCAGTTTCAGGTCTCTGCACTGCAGTTGTGTGAATGTGGGGAAATATATTGTTTGGCTTTCTCTTATTGTCTTCTTTACAGCAGACCAGCCAAAAAGGATCAGAAAGAGCAGAAGGCTGAAAAGCCAAAAGTTGAGAAGATTATAGACAACACAAACCGGCATAAGCCCTTTGGTCTGACTGCATGGAAGCCTATAGATGATGTGTATGTAACCCGGTATTACTTTAAGCCAGTCTACGACATCGAGGCAGCTATTGGCATGCTGAAGAAGTTTCTGCAGCTGGATTTCACCGATACAAACCAACGTGTCTACATTGATTTAAAGCTTGACATGAAATTGGAGAAAAAGGTGAGACAATTTGAAAACAAGGACTTGTACCTGAGCAGTGTTAATAAATAAATAAAAACTTCTCAACTGACCTTGCTTCAGAATGTGCTTAAACTTTGATGCATTACTGAAACTGTATGGTCGAAAGGAACAAAAGGGCTTGGATTTTGGAGGGATGGTTAGGTAAAAAAAGGCTTTTCTGGCAGTATGATGGCATGTTTTGACAAGTTGGTGTTAATAAGTGAATGCAGGTGAAGGGTAAACAGAAATAGTTACAGTTTTAAAAACAGGAGGAAAGTTGCACAGTTTATACATGCAGAGATGAGGGGGGCCCTTTGTACAGTCACTAAGCCTACTTATTAGCAGTTCCTCTCTTGCTAGACTGTAGTCTAACACAATTGGATTCATACCTACCCACCTGCAATACCTAATGCCCTCAGTCCTCTTTTACTTTAATTTCTCCTAAGCATACTGAGTTATCTGTTGCTCTACTCTGTTATCTCCAAATCCTGGATGGACCCCTAGAATATTTTTCTTCAACGTTGCTAAAAGTGACTCTGCCCAAGCCTTTCCTATACTTTTTTCCTCGCCTCTTATCTCCTCACATTGACCCTCCTGGCCCTCCATCCTAATAAAGACTCGCAAACCTTTCCTGCAATGCACACCTCTCAATCAAGCTCCTCCTATTCTCTCCCAAGCCGGCACCCTGTAACTCATCTGTACACCTCACCCTTTGTTGGTATAAGCATCCTGCTAACCGTTGCGTCACTTATCAGGGCTGTCAGATCTGCCCCAGATACCATCCTGTATACCAGAAGATTCAATTTTACTGCTGCATACTCCTTCCTCCTCCTCATCCTACTCCTAACTGGAGATATCGAACCTAACCTGGGTCCCAAGGCTGGGCCACAACCGCTAAGCTTCCATAAAGGCCTCTCCATTGCCCACGTTAACATCAGAAGCCTCCTGTCTAAAATTGACCAATTAACCTGTTGGCTAGCTGAGCACCGTCCTGATATCCTATGCCTGACTGAAACCCGTCTCTCTGCAAGGATCCCAGACTCCTCCCTTAATCTCCCTAACTATACTATACGCTGACAGGATCGTGGCAGATGAGGTGGCGGTGTAGCCGGCTATTCAGGACAACCACTTGCATACTCGGTCACATTTAAGGAATCGCGCCCAGGCTCCCATCCAGTCCTTCTGATCCAACCCGCCCTACCTGCCTCTCTCCCTTTATTTATTGGGGTGCTTTATGCCTCACCCTGTCTTGCACATGAATCTCTAGTCACCACCCTAACTACCCTTTCTGATCTGACCTCCAAAGGGGAACTGGTTCTGCTAGGCGATTTCAATCTGGACTGGCTTGACACCCCCCCCCTCAAAGTCTACATCTTCAGGATAGAGTCCCTCAACCGACCCAACTGCTAAATGAACCCACCCGCTACAATCCCCATTTCTAAAACCACTCTTTAATTGACTGGATCCTCACCTCACATCCTCACAGGGTAACCTCGTCTGGCATTGTCGCAAATGCACTAAGTGATCACTGCATTACCTACTGCATCAGAAAATCCTGCCTGCCTGCCCAAATCTGCTCCTGAGTACATTAACACCTGCTCTCTAAACACTTTGGATACTGAGTCCTTTGCTAACTAGCCTTAGTCACGCTGACTGGCACCACATGCACTCTGCCCCTAATGTTAATGTTGCCCTTTCCAGCTTCCTGCACACCTTCAAACATCCAGGACTCCCACGCTGTCTGAAAAAACTCAGGGTGAAATAGCACCACCATGAATGGATTACGACTCCCATCCTCACCTTATGCAAGGCCAGGGACAAAGCTTGGTCTGCTTTCAAATCCCTTCCTAGCTCTAAAAGTAGACAGGCCTTCAACACCCTCTGCAATGCATGCACAAAAGCCATAAGACAGGTGAAAGCGGATTTCTTCAAATCGCAACTGATGTACACCCATCCCTCCAGATTCTGGAATGTAATACACTCGCTTCTTGATCCTCCATTGCAACCCAGTTCCCCTGCTTTCAAGCAGCATGGTCAGCCCTTAACAGATCCTATTAACATTGCTGATACCCTCAACAAATTTTTCACTACTTGCACCATGCCTCATGGGCCCTCCTCTCCACCTCACTGTCACAGCTTCAAGTTCTCACTAGTTTCAGAACATGAAGTCCTCACTGTCCATTCATTAAATACCACCAAATCCAACCCAGACGGGATCCACCCCAAACTCCTGCAAATCTCTGCTCCCGCAATAACAAAACCTCTTACCCATTTACTCACCCTTTCCTTTTCCACGGGCATGGTCCTTCAGGCCTATGAATCTGCCGCAGTCATTCCTCTTCATAAAGGAGGGGACCCCTCTACGCCTGGAAATTACAGGCCCATCTCCCTCCTCCCTGCTCTTGCAAAGCTTCAGGAATCCCTGGCACACTCCAGACTGGCTGAATATCTCACTACAAATAACCTTCTATCTCCCCACCAGTCAGGCTTCAGGAAACAGCATTCCATTCTCTCTTCTCTCTTACGTGTCGCAAACCATATCCACACTGCCTCTGACCAAGGCCTCCTTACTGCCGCAGACTTAGTTGACCTGGCCAAGGCTTTTGATTGTGTAACCCACCCCCTCCACCTGCTAAAACTAGAAACAGCAGGCCTTGCTCCTGTCACCGTACGGTGGTTCAACTTCTACCTCTCCAACAGGTCACAATCTGTCAGAATCGTTGCCGTGTCATCCCCCCCTTCCATTCTAGCAGGCATTCTGCAAGGATCAGTCCTTGTCCCCATCCTCTTCTTCCTCGTCATAAGTGACCTCCCCTCCTCCTGCACTAAATCCAGCATACATATGCATGCGGATAACACTATCCTTTTTACCTCAGGCCCATCAATACATGAAGTTGAAGCTATCCTCCAATGGATTTCAACAACATTCAAAAATGGTTCCTACAAAACCAACTAAAACCTAATACCTCCAAAACTGTATCCATGTCATTTGGCACAGCGCAGAAAATTAGCAGATCCCTTCCCTACCCCCATTGCTTCCCTGGATGGTACCCCTCTAGACCAGGTTAGCAAATACTAGTACCTGGGGCTTTGGCTAGACTCCCACTTATCTTTCGCACCTCACATAGATGCAGTCATCTCAAAATTACTCCCTAAACTTGGTATGCTATACCGTCACAGAGACTCCCTCCCTCTACCTGCCAGGTGTCAAATCATAACTAAAATGATCCTCCCCATTTTTTGATTATGTGGACGTGGTCTACTGCCCTGCCTCAGAAACCACCCTATCCAAGTTTGACATCCTCTTGAATTCTTTCTGCTGTTTCGCAATCAACGGACCCCTTAGAACGCATCACTGCGATCCGTACTCCCTCCTAGGAATAGCCCTGCTGTCCCACAGACATTACATCCACTTGCTCAACCTTGTATCTAAATTCTGGTTCGACTTGCTACCTCCCTACCTGGAGGATAGTCTCTCACTGGCCTCAGACACCCCCCTACATACTGAGACACAGAAATGAAAGATCTTTTAGTATACCACGACCATCCTAGTCTTCTGGCAAAGCTGACTTCTCCTACTGGCTTCCCACTTTGTGGAAAAAGCTAATCCCCTCCATTAGAAACTCCTCCTCTTACCTCACTTGCAAGAAACTACACCTCCTATCACCTTCCTCTTGTTTCTGTCCCAGGTGATTCTGTCACCACTCCCGGCTCCTTCTAGACCTCGTTCACACTGAACACACCTACTTCTGCTTAATGCTCATCTTCTCATCTCACCTCATGCAAATGAATTGTTCCAGCAATGCCTTTCTGTGTTAATTATTTTGAATAATAATAGCTGTATGCTGATTAGACAGGTGTACCGGCCTAATCTTTCAATTTATGATGCTGAGGTTGGTGTATCTGCAGATTCCTGTGTAGATAGACCTCACCTTTCAGAATTTGCTAGTTACATACTAACATACTAAAATGCCAGCAGAGGAGGCCTAATGGTCTTTCGAGTCTGCTTAATTGTCAGCACCCACACTGGGGGCCGATTTTGCTGTCCCCCTTCCCTGGGTTACACTGTCCCCAGTCTCAGATGTTCCCCTGTATCAGACTTCATCAGTTTCACCCTCCCCCTGTACTAAAATGCTGTAGAATAAACTATGGTCTTTGATCTGCTCGATTTTGCTTACTCACACTAAGGGACGATTTTGGTGTCTCCCCCCAACCTTGGGGTATACTGTCCCCAGTTCCAGATGCTCCACCTGTATTGTGCCTGGTCAGATTTACCCTTCCCCTGTCCCATCCCCACTTAAACTCCTCCACAGTGTCTACCTCCACCAGCCCCTTGGGCAGCGCATTCTATGGTTCCACCACCCTCTCAGTGAAATAACACCTCCTCCTCTCCCCCCTGAATCTGTCCCCTTCCAGCTTACACACGTGTCTTCCCGTTGCCCACACCTCCTTCCTTTGGAGCACCCTGACTGGGCCTCCCTTATTAATCCCTTTTATGTACTTGAACACCTCTCATTTTCCCCCTGTCCCTCCTCTCCTCCAGGGTGTACATGTTGAACTCCTTGAGCCCCAAGAAAATTGGTGGCTGGCCCCTCGGGGGGCCTATTTCTGATTTGGGTCATTATGGGGCCCTCCGGGCCCCATAGCTCGGCATAGGAATGCCCAATTTACAATTCCAAGGTGTCATTTTCTACATTTAATACCTTGCCAAGTTGAATGGAACAACTTAGAAAATCCAAAATGGCCACCAAAATCCAATATGGCCACCATATTAGTAAATACTTGATTCACTAATAATTTCCAAATCCCTAGCTTCCAAGATACAGATTGTCAGTGATTCATGAACATCTATATATTGAACATTTATTCATGAACATTTATGACATCTATATATTGCTTTGAGGCTCCCTGTTAGACACAGGACCAAATGCTCACATTAGTACTACATAAAACAATTGAATTCACGAGGCAATTTATTGATAAAATTGTTTGAAGTACACACAGTAATGCTTGTCATTGTATCAACGATTTGAATCAACACTATGAATATTTTGGGTCAACAGTACAGCTTGGTTGTAATGTCCAGTTTGGAAGTCATTATATTGGAGTCTACTCTGGATCTGAACTGTCACATTCATTCCCAAAGCTTGAAGATTCGTCCACAGAAGTTTGTTCATTGGCTGCCGGTGTGTCGTTTTCAGTGTCATCATCTCCTGTACAATCAGTCATTGGCGCTGTGTTCAAAGGTATTTGTTTGGTCTTCTGTGTGTGTCTTTGAGGTGTTGACTCGCCTTCATCAGCTGCACATCGTCAGCCCGCTTACCTTCTGCACTTTCTTCTATGACGTAGGATGTCAGGTAACTGAAACCCAGTGAGCCACACAGGTTTCAGCGTTTCATCCTCTCATTTCACCCTGACAAAGAAGGGTCGACTTTCGGGTTTCCGGTTCTGTGCAGTGGCGCCAGTAGTAGGCTACAAGATTACTTCACTTTATGTGCTGACATAGGCTTGCTGGGTCTGGTAGAATCGTTTGCATAGTCTTCACTTTCAGGTTATAGTATTGCCTTACTTCGTGTGTGTACCAGATCCTCTCCTCCTGTACCATTGTACACACAGTATTGAATGAAGGTCTTGATGTTTTGTTCAGTGTCTTGTGAAGCATATGTGCTTTCCCCAAGCCCTGCAAGGAGATTTATTCTTTCTTCGACCCTATGCGAATGTTAAGACTAATTTCTTTGATATCTTGTAGAAGTAACTCGCTGAACCGTATCCAGAGACAGTGTGGTATGCTGGCAAATTGAGACTTGCACTGTGTCCAGTGTGATCATATATAGATCCTATGTTTACAAATGTGTCTGGGTCAGTTTGGGCATCCATGGTGAATCTGGAAGGGTCTTTGCGAAAGTGTATACCATCAGGATGAGGATGTGTGTATCTTTGGCTTGGATGACAACTAGGCCTTTTGTACAGTGCAGCACTATCCTCATATCTGCCTCCTCGTGTTGCAGGAAAACAAGAATTCTTCTGACTCTGGGTATATAGTATACGTGCTTCTGCCATTGCTAATAGTAACGGGTATCGTAAGTTTCTTCTGACTTCCTCTTGTCTAACTTACTCATTGAAGCACTGTATAAGATCTGTTTTGTTGTCGTTGTGAAGGCACTGCTGATAACACCTTTCCCTGCTGCATCTCTTGCGAATCTGATCCCATGTAAAGTCGCATTCCTCCTGTTCCTACAACTCGCTCAGCTCGTTCTTGCTATTTCACTGAGAACTCCTGGTCATGCTTATAATTATCAAAAATGATGATGACTTCCACTGGGTTTGCTGTAGTTGGAGGTCTGAATGCGACAAGAAGTGCTTTCCAAAGGCTGTCCCATGTACGCTATGTAGGAACTGCTCTGACCATCACCATGGCATCATATATGCACACTGAGCGTAACTGAGGAGGGGAATAACTTCGAACTTCTGCTTCATCGATGAGAGCATTCCTTAAGATGTGTTTGGTATTAGGTTTGTAGAGATTTCCGTCTGGAGTTGCTATTGCAAGAGGGTATGTTGTGAGCGGATGGGAAAATGCATCTTTCTTGTTGGGGCACTTTGCAACAATGAGACCGAGAGCTTGACGGTCTTCTTTCAAGACTGATTCCGCTTTCGGTTTCTTTTTCTTCTTGCTCATTCTATGGAAATTCTGCTGCATTTAATGGGCTTGAAGAAACCAACTTTTCTTGATAGGAGGTGGTCATTTATAAATGCACTCAACATAACTTCCCCAGTAGCCCTTGCCTTCAAAAGGCCATCTACTATTGGCGGCTGTATTTCAATGCCTGTTGCGATGTGTCATGCTACACCCTGACATGGATCTGAATATGCGTAAAGTTTCTTCATTAGCTCTTTCACTTGACCATCATGTTTTTTCATGGAACCGTATGTCAACTCATTGTGTGTGGCTGATGTTTTCAGAAGCATCTTCTTCAGCGACAAATTAATTTTAACGAGCTTATGGGAATTCAAAACAAAGTCGCCAGCAACTTCCTCAAATGTACTGTAACTGCCTCTCATGGGTCCACCCCTCACCTTGACCTCTCTGTTGATTGAGACCTCAGTCACTTGGTTGCCAAGTATTGTGGAGAACGCGTCACTGGACAGACTAGCCCCAATGCCATATTCCTGCAGTTCATTGTATGCATTCTCATTGACTGTTTTCAGATTGCTGAGGTCTACATGATGTCACGTCAAATACCAAGAGTAGTTTTGATGGTTGAATGCAAACAATGAAGGCAGAATATCCCGTTGAGCCTGCAGATGCAAGTTCAGATTCTTGTCTCTGTATGCAGTGACCTGGGCGAGAAGAGAGCTGGTGTCACCAATGTAGCCTGTCACTCATTGTCACATGGTGCCAGAGGTTTCCAGCATTTGTGACTGCACTTCAGGGAAAGAATCATCCAAGAGGACATGATTCAGGGATTCTGCCGATACAGATTGTCTCATGTTGATGAACTTTTCTCGTAGTCCGTCGGTTAGTGAGCCGTGAATCTTGGATCCTATAAATCTTAGAGCCTCGAGGGACTGTTTATGTAACCTCATCAATCTAGAATAGTGGTGTCCTTCCAAGGCCTGGTAAACAGATCCATCTGCTGTTATCCCTGCTTGAACCCACCAGTCATGAAGTCCCATAGCACCGTATGGCTTGTAGAAGATCTTCTGCCTCACCATCAGGTCATGAAATCATCCCATCAAATTAACCACTTTTGTATATTTTTCTTCTTTCCATATTATTTGTCAATCTCGTAGAAAACTGCATGATTGCTATGGCTGAAGATGTGGTCAAATTTGTAGGTCATCCGTTAGATCCATGAGAAAGTCAAGGTAATATTTGCAAACTGCATTATCTGGTTCACGTGGTATAATGGGCGGAAAATCAGTTTTGGATTTGTAGGTAGTGGTCGACCTTGCTGTTTTATTGAAAGCTGTCCATAATCCTAGGACTGGAAGAGATTAATCTTCTCTAGAAGATTCTATGCTTGTTGCCAGAGCCCAAATACAATCTTTGCTCAAACGAAGATCAAGCTTGGTCCTTTCATCCTCATCGTAGGAATGGCTGATTGGTGGGGGTTTTCTTTTTTCTGTTTTATATTCCTCATAGTCAATAGGTTCTGAGCTCTCAAAGGTTTCCTGGACTTCTCTTGTTGAGTTGCTTGGAATGTTCTGTTCTTGTACTGGCAAATCGCAGATGACAGGACGCGAAATTCGGGGTACGTAAATCGTTGAGTTAGTGTCCTGTGTTGTTGAGACTCCTGTTAATGTCTGCTTACCATCTCAGTTATCAGTTGTGACATGAGATGGCTGTCCAGGTGGAATCGTGTGCGGTGATTATTTTCCTCATATTTGCTATTATGGGCTAATTTCTTGTGTTGTCTTCTGACATCTGTGTAAGAAATACCAGCCCCCGAACGATGTAGAAGATTGACTGCTTCTTTACTTCTGGTGAGTCGATGAATGACCATGGATAGAACTATCACCTTTGGAGAATGTTCTCCGGTAATGAGGCGTTACCAGTCACTAGCAATGGACCATATCTTGGTAGCTTGAATTTCTTTTGGGCTGGTTGCATAATCTAGAGCATTAATCTTCTTAGAAGGGCTTATAGAGAGAACTATCACATTGAAGATTTCCGGAATGGGTTTATAATTATCTAGCTCAGAAAGCAAGTCTTTGTATGCCATAGGAAACTGTGGTGACTCGATTTGTCAGTCTTTTAATTTCCGATTGATCATCTTTGCAAATGCCTTGGTGATGTCACTGTCTCTGAGCCCCATTCCTCTCAAGGTTGCCAAAGAATAATCAAGGGAGTTTACTTTTGTCGAGTGAAGAATGAGAGGATTCCCGTGTATCCCCTTCCCCGCAGTAAAAACTGTCATGTCTTTGAATTCATTGCTGATCAGTTTCTTCAACTGAAATATGCGATTTATTCCAGCATCTTGTTCGCATCCATGGAACTTGTAGAGGTTATGAAGATCCTCCAGTAACTCTGGGAGTAAATAGCAACATTTCTGCTCACGATTTGAAGAAACTTTGTTTCAGCACTCTGTGTGTGAGTACTTTCCAGTTCGCCTGGTGTTTGTCTCTCTCATTTGCCGATGTAGACAAAAGTGTAACAGCTTTGATGGTATTTGACATCCGCAGCAGACACGTCAGCATTGGCAGTAGCGACCTTCAAACGTTTGGCTGCACCAGACAAAAGAGCATCATCGAAATTTTCATTGCGTAATATGCCTTCGTGCAATGTAATCTTTTCATCTTTAAGTTCAACTCTTTGGAGTTTTTCTTCTGTATTTCCTCTCGTTTTCCTTTTATCACAGACAAAGTAGGTCTCATTCTTCTTAAATTCCAATGATTTTCTTTTACATTGCATTACATGGATGCTACTGGATGTCTGTTGGTTTGGTATGCCGGAGAATTCAGCTTCCGAAGATTGATCCGAAGAAAGTAGTTTTGTTGAGTTGGTGTTTCATTTCCTTTCACTGGTGAAATTTTGGCGACACATTGTATGAACAGGTAGGCCTGTTTCTCCAGGGCTGGGAGGAAGTTGATCACGGATTTTATTCCACACGAGGTTGAAGTTTCTGGCGTACTTGGAAGTTGGTTTTGTGACTGACCATTTCTCTGCAAAAGCCTTGACGGTATTCAGACCATTCTCTCCTAATATTTGTTGCAGTTCGGTGTCTCTAATTTGGATCTCACAAAGAACACAGGTTGGCAAATCAGATGGATTGATCAATCTAACAGGTACAGCTAGAGGGATATTCATGTTTCTGAAACGTAAACTAAAATTAAAAAAAACAGGCTTACAACGTATGTGAACATGCCATGCAATCCTGTGAACAAAGTGGTAAATTCTCACAGAGTGGATGCAATTTTGGGTCAACGGCACAAACAAGCAGATTGATGCATTATGCATCGTTTATTTATATTTATGTTCTATTATAATAATTTTAATATGTGTTTCTATTAAATGTAATAATAAAGTCCCCGCTCATGAATCATTGATAATCGGTATCGTGGAAGCTAGGGATTTGGAAATTATTAGCGAATCAAGTATTTACTAGCAATATGGCGGCCATATTTGATTTTGATGGCCATTTTGGATTTTCCAAGTTGTTACATCCAACTTGACATGGCAATAAATGTAGAAAATGACACTTTGGAATTGTAAATTGGGCATTCCTAGGCTGAGCTATGGGGCCTGGAGGGCCAACAATGTCAAATGTAAAGTACCCCGAGGGGCCATCCACCAATTTTCATGGGGTAACAAGCAAATTCTGAAAGGTGCTGTCTATCTACACAGGAACCTGCAGAGATACCAACCTCTGCATCGTAAATTGAAAGATTAGGCCGGTACACCTGTCCAGATGTCCTGTGGCTCTATGGACCTGAAATGTATCAACTTCTGCTGGATTTGTTTGTATTCAGACTAATAACTTGTAAATAATTTGTAACTATTTGTGAATAATTTGTAAATATTCTGCCTTTGTTAATGCTGTATGTACTCTTATATCTCCACCCCCAGGTTGCACCTGGAAACGAGCCTTGGCTCAGTATGCCTATCCCGGACAACAAATGTTTAAATAAACTTAAGTGTAGAGTCTCAAACCAGAGTGCAAACAGGTGCCCCATTGTAGCCACACTCCTAACGGCTGTGGTTCGGGTCCACCTTGTCTTTTCATGTAGAAATTGTGCAATTTGCCTCCTGTTTCTAAAACTGTAACTGCTTCTGGACACCCTCCATCTGCCTTTGCTCATTAACACCGACTGTATTCAATGCAAATTTGGCATTCCAGATGTTTTGTGCATGTTGTCTTCACATTAAGAACACCCACGTTTCTGCCATCTATAGTACAGTACCCATCGCATGGCACTGTGCCATCCATTGATGGCTGTGGGATAGGTCCTACCATCTTCATTATGGATCAGCCCCACCCCCAACCCTGTACATCCACACCGGATAGACTTTATAGAACACAGTGCCTTCTTCTGCCAGTGTGCTTCTGTGTTTCTGCATTACATTTTGGGCCCCTTCTGGCCCTGTTGGTGGCCCAGTGCCCCCCCCCCCAAGTCCTTGCTGTCCAGTAACCCTTCCCACCCTGTTCACCACTGCTTGTCATCTCCTGATCTGACCCCTCCGATCTCTGCCCCTGCTGGTACTTCTGGTCCACATTGTTTTTAGCGACACCCCTTAGAACTGCCTACAACAGTGTGGGCATATTGCAGAAGGTGCAGTCACACCTTGTGAGGGGTGCCAGGCTTCGTGGATGGCCCTGCCAGCGATTTTCAAGGCATCCCCATTCCTCACGGAGTCACAGTCCCGTTTGAGACCACCCGGGGAAGAGCCCGTGATCCTCACAAAATTTAGATGTTTTACAACAGTCCCTTGTGACTGCACTGGGACCAGGATATATTTGTCAAATAATAAATGAAGCGGGTACATTTTAAATAAGAAATGAGACAAAGCCAACAGTCATGAAAGCAATGGTCTTTTACAGTGCATCCTGGTGGCTCTCATCCAGGGAGGAACTCCTGCGCTTCCTCTCCCTTACCCAGCAAGTCTTTGCCTGCCTGGGTATTACCATCAACCTTCTCAAGTCTCACTTGATCCCATCCCAGAAGCTCCAGTTTATTGGGGCGATCCTGAACACGACCCTGGGCAGGGCCTTCCTGCCACCGGACAGGGCGGCCACACTCCAGACTCGGGTAAGCCCGTTGTCCGGCCGCAGGGAGGTCGGTTCTTCGTCTCCTCTGGCTTATGGTGGCTGCTATCCCAACAGTCCCTTGCACTCGGCTCCACATGAGGGTCTCTCAGTGGACACTTCTCTCTCAATAGGATCAGTTGGTGGACGACGTGAACCATCTTGTCCTAGTCTCCTCCCCCATAGTTTGAGACTTAAAGTGGTGGATGGTTCGAGAGAACCCTTTTCGGGGAGTTCCATTCTGCCTTCCTCCCCCCTCACAGACTCTGACCACAGACGCCTCGGGCGAAGGTTGGGGAGCCCACATCGGACCTTGCAGGACCCAGGGCTCTTGGTCCAAGCTTGAGAAAATGCTTCATATCAATGTGCTTGAGCTTCTGGCGGTGCTTTATGCTCTCCAAGCTCTACAGCTGCATCTTCTTCCCGGCCACTTAGCCATCCAGACAGACAATATGTGTGCGGTTTGGTACATCAACAAACAGGGAGGGACTCGTTCCTACCCTCTTTGCATGGAAGAGATGAGAGTTTGGGATTGGGCAGCACAACACAACCATCACCTCACGGCAATCCATGTCCCGGGAGTCGAGAACACCTTAGCAGGCAAACTAAGTCGCTCGTCTGCTCAAGCTCACAAGTGGGAGCTGGATCAGGGGGTCCTAGACGATATCTTCCTATGTTGGGGAATGCCACAGGTGGACCTGTTCTCATCACCTCTAAACGCAAAGCTTCCCGGCTTCTGCTCGCTCATTCAAGAGCGAGGCATTTTTTGGAGAGACGCTCTGTCTCTAGATTGGAAGGACAGATTTGTCTATGCTTTCTCCCTGATCCCTCTGATTCCACGAGTTCTGCAGAAACTAGGTTTAGAAGGAGCACAATTGATTCTGATTGCTCCTTTCTGGCCCAAGCAAGTTTGGTTCTCTCTTCTGCAACAATACTCAGAGGAACCACCTCTTCCTCTTCCTCTGTCATGACTTTTACTGACCCAGGATCATGGGACCCTGATCCATCCAGGTCTCAAGTCCCTTCAGCTGCATGCATGGCTCCCGCAGACATAGCTGAAGCCTGATTTGGGGTTTCACCCCGAGTGGCTGAAATCTTGGTGGAGGCCAGAAAACCCTCCACTAGATCTACTTATGCCGTGAAATGGAAACGGGTCACAATCTGAGCCGCATCAAAAGATCTCTAGCTTTTCTCGTGCTCTGTTGGGCAGCTGCTGGAGTACCTGCGCCATCTCTTTGATCTGGGTCTTAGTCACTCGTCTCTGAAAGTACACATGGTGGCCATTTCAGCCTACCATGTCCCTTTCGCAGACAGGACGTTCGCTCAACTGGAAGTCTCTAAGACCTTCCTCAGAGGGGTTCTCCATTTGAGACCCCCATCCGAGTTTCTGCCCCTCCTTGGGATTTGAATTTCGTTCTTGAGAAGCTTATTTTGCCTCCTTTTGAACCGGCAGCCTCAGCAGACATGAAGTTCCTTTCATGGAAGACGCTGTTCCTAGTGGCCATTACTGCTGCTCGGAGGATTTCCTAGCTCCAGGCCCTGATGTGTAAAATCTCTTATTTGATTTTTCACAGGGAATGTGTTGCTCTACGCACCAATCCTAAGTTTCTCCACAAGGTGGTAGCGGAATCTACATTGCACCAGTCCATAGAGTTGCCCACTTTCTTTATGCAATACTGCAATCAAGGGGAGTATCTATTACACACTATCGATGTTCACCGGATTCTGAGATACTACACCAACAGAACAAAAGATCTCAGAAAAACTGATCAACCGTTTGTCTCTTTTGCCCACAAAAGAGAAGGCAATGCTGTTTCTTAGCAATGCCTATCCAAATGGTTGGCTCATTGCATCACTTTCTGTATGACAAGTACTACAAGACCCTTCCGGGTCAAGTGAGAGGCCACTCCACCAGAGGAGTCACTGCCTCAGTGGCTTGTTTCAAGAATGTGTCAGCGGCAGACACATGTGCTGCTGCCACTTGGACTTCCGTCCATACCTTTACAAAACATTACAGTTTGGATATTGCCTCTCACCGTAGAGCAGGCTTTGGGCTTGCTTTTCTGCAAGGCCTCCTTTCTTGAGGCCTTCACAGCTAGAGGATCTACTTTGAGTAGCTTTCCTCCTCCTGTTTGCTTCTTCTTGTTCCAGACTGCTTGGGACTCAGTCCTATATGTATTATCTACTGCAAGAGCCCTCTCAGTAAGCTAGTACAGTTACGTAAGAACTTACCGTAACAGTAGATCTTTCGAGAGGCTCTTGCAGTATAAACCTTCCGCCCTCATCCCCTAAGCTTTTCGCTCATTTTCCAGTGAGGAAATATTTGCTTCTCCTCGTCGGCCTCTTTTGCCTGTGGGGATGAACTGGAAGGGGGCATGAGGGACACCTTTATACCGGCGTCTCCTGACGCTGGTCACTTGACGTGGGGGCAGTCCCTCACCAGAGACTGCTAGGTAGAAATTTTTCCGTGGGGTCCTGGCGCCTGCTGGCTTCAGTCCTGTATGTAATTACCTACTGCAAGAGCCTCTCTCGAAGATCTACTGTTATGGTAAGTTCTTACGTAACTGTACTTTCCCTGGACCCCACACAAGCCATTGTGGAAACCACTGGGAGGCTGGTTCCCCCAGCCTGTATTTCCTCATATGGAGACTAATGAAAAGGGGTAGAAATTTCCCCAGTAGCAGTTAACCACACAGCTACAGAGGGTTACTCCGAAGAAGGAGGGGTAACCCATTGCCAGAGATGACCATGATCCTGAGTTCCCTGACCTTAGTGCTAGGGACCCTAGTTTAGAGACTGAAGGGGACCTGTCCCATGCCTTGGGAATGTGTAAGGAGTTTGCAGCTGCTCAGAAAAGTAACCCTAGTCTAGAGAAACCGAGGGCTTGGGCAGACTCTGATGGAGCACAGGGGAAGTGATGGTAAACATAAAGTTTATTGGGAAAATGGATTTATGTATACTCAGGCTGTGAAGACAGAGGGAGGGGTAATTGGCAGGTGGCTTGTCATTCCCCATGGGTATCGTGAGCAGTTGTTCAAGATTGTACGTGATATTCCTTTGTCTGGTCATCTGGGAATCGCCCGCACTACGCAGCGGTTGGCCCAGAATTTCTGTTGGCCCAACTTCGCCCAGCAGGTGAAGGAGTATTACAGGTCTTGTCACCGGTGCCAAGAAATAGGGAAAGCAGGTAAGAAGACCCAAGCTGCCCTCATTCCATTGCCCATAGTGGAGGAGCCATTCCAGAGGGTGGGAATGGATATTGTGGGACCTTTAATACCCCCCAGCTCCTCCGGGAAGAGGTTAACCATGACTGTGGTGGATTATGTCACCCAGTGTCCAGAGGCAGTCGCTCTATCCTCACTGTGGACAGGCAAAGTGTGGTGTTATGCAATGCCAGGTCTGTTAAAAACAAAACCTCTATTATTGTGGATTTTGTTGGAACATCTGACCTGGCATGCGTCACTGAGACCTGGCGGGATGAGAATGCTAGCCCTGTTTTGGCATCAGCAATTCCAGCTGGGTACTCAGTGATACACCGCCCTAGGCTGGATCGTAGGGGCAGGGGTGTTGCTATCTGTTTTAGAAAGGAACTGGGCCTAGTGGAGATACCAGTGGGAACTACCAACTCCTTTGAATGTATCATGGGCGAGGGTGTGGGGTGCAGGATACTTCTCGTTTACCGTCCTCCAGGTGACCGGAATATTTTCCTGCAGGAAGTCGCAGACTTCATTGTCGACCTGACATTGGGATCCCCCAGATGGTTGGTTCTGGGAGATTTCAGTGCCTGGGCCGACGATGAACTCTCGCAGTTTGGTCAGGACTTCCACCAGTTAATGATTTCACTGGGCTTCACACAGGTTATTTCCTCCTCGACCCATATTGGTGGTCATTCATTGGACTTGGTGTTCCTACTGGGGATGGAGATATCCGATTTGGTGGTGGAACCAGTTGGGTGGTCTGACCATCACTCCATTGGGTTCAGTTTTGAGGCCACCCCTAGTAGGCCAGCCCCTATGGAAATGGTTCAGTACTGCCTTTTGAGGGGTGTTTCCCCATATGGCCTGATGGCAGTGCTGGACCTATGGGGTTTACCGAGTAATTGCATGGATCCAGGGGACTTGGTGCTTGCCTATAGTAAGGTGGTAGTAGGGGCCCTGGGTTCCATTGCTCCTGTTCGTGTTCGTCCCCTCACTCTTCGCCCCAGGTCTCCTTGGTTTGATGAGACTCTGAGGGAGTTGAGGAGAGTCTGATGAAGGTTAGAGAGGTGTTGGTGGAAATCTGGCCTGGATTGTGACAGACTTAGTTTGATGGACCATTACGTGGTCTATCAATCAGCAATCTCTCATAAGAAGGCATAATTCCTGTGCAGAGAGATTGCTGCTGCACAGAATAGACTAGCTCAGCTTTTCCTGACTGTGGACAGATTGTGCAATCCAATCTGTCTTCAGCCCAGAAGAGCCTTTTCTCAAGAATGGTGTGAGGAGTTTGCTTAGTTCTTTTCAGATAAGGTTACCACAATCAGGTCTGATATCCGCTTGACCCTACCTAATGGGAGCTGTGATGGTCGGCAGGAGTTGTTGGACACCCAGTTTGTGTGGTCTGACTTCAGCCTTCCCACAATCAGTGACTTTGTGATGGTCATCCAGTTATTGCGTCCGACCAACTGTGGTTTGGACCCAGGCCCCACATGTCTCCTAGTGGGCTGTGTGGATAAAATCGGTCCGGGCTTTGGAGAGGGGGATTTTTCCAAATCCTCTGAAAGAGGCTGTGGTTCAGCCCCTTCTTAAGAAGTCCTCCTTGGACCCAGACTGTCTGGCTAACTACAGGCCTGTCTCTAACCTGCCCTTTGTGGGTAAGGTTATTGAGAAGGTGGTCACGTTGCAGCTGGATGATCATTTGACCAGCTACAGTGTCTGATTCTCTCCAGTCCAGATTTAGGAAGAGACATAGTACTGAGACAGCTCTTGTCCGGGTACTAAATGACCTCTTAATAGCGAGAGATTGAAGGACTCGTTCCATCTTGGTCCTCCTTGATCTCTCTGCAGCATTTGACACTGTGGACCATAGTGTGCTGTTGGAGCGCTTGCAGTTTATCTGTGGACTGTCTGGTACAGTCCTCAGTTGGTTTCGATCTTTCCTCGAGGGTAGGACTCGGAGTGTGGTGTCTGGGAAGTTTCCTCTGCATCATTCCCCCTATCCTGTGGGGTGCCACAGGGCTCTATTTTGGCACCCATGTTGTTTGCGGTGTACATGCTGCCGTTGGGAGCGATTATTAGGCGGTACAGTTTGAGTTTTCACTGCTATGCAGATGATACTCAACTGTACATGTCCTTTGTGCTGGTCAAGATGCTGCCATTTAGGTCTTTAACAACTGTCTAGCCGGAATCCAGGACTGGATGAATGTGAGTGGTCTGTGGTTGAATCCAGGGAAAACTGAGGTGTTGGTTGTGGACCCAGGTCTCCAGGAGGCGGGTTTGTTGGCGGGATCACCCTCGGGTTTATGGCTTGGGGGTGTTCAGCTAACTACCTCAGACCGGGTGCGGAACCTGGGCGTTGTGTTTGATGACTGTTTGACACTTAAATCCCAGGGGTCAGGAGTTGTCTAAGTCTCTTTTTACCATCTGAGGAACATCCCCCAGGTAAAGCATCTGGTTCCACCTGACGATCTTCCTACTCTGGTCCATGCTTTCGTTATCTTCTGCCTTGACTACTGCAACGCCCTTTATCTTGAGCTACCGGGGGTTGATATTCACCGCTTGCAGCTAGTGCTGAATGTGGCAGCCAGGCTATTGACTGGTTCTTCTAGGGCCAGTCATATAACGCCTGTGCTCCACGGACTGCACTGGCTGCCAATATGCTGGTGAATCACCTTCAGGGTCAGTTTGCTGACCTATAAGGCCCTACACGATCAGGGACCTGGCTACCTGAAAGATCTCCTGTGTCCCTACTGTCCTTCCCGCTCTCTCAGATCCACTGATGAGGGATTGCTGGAGATTCCCAGGGTTTGTTTAAAGACTTCTGGGGCTAGATCTTTTAGTTTTATGGCCCCAACCCTGTGGAATTCTCTACCTCGTCAGGTGCGAGATTGCCCGACTGTCCAAAGCTTTAAAGGGGCATTAAAAGTGATCTTTTAGCCTTGCATATAATGATTTTTAATGTTGCTGCCGGATTAATTTTAATATTGTTTTAATTATTTATTGATTTTATTATGTTATGTACAGGCGCCTTGGTTTTGGAAAGGAGCCTTTTTACAAATAAAGTTTGATTTGATTTGAAAGTGGGAGATGCCTTACTTGGGATTTTCTCCCATGTTTGGTCTCTGCATGAGAAGTGTGGGGTGGTACAGAGACGCACGACACCTTATCACCCACAAGCCAGTGGGCTTGTGGAAAGATTTAACGGTACACTGAAGTCAGTGCTCCAAGCGTTTGCTGAACAGCATGGGAGGGACTGGGAGAAATACCTTCCTCACCTGTTGTTTGCATACAGGGAGGTGTCCCAAGAGTTGACAGGATTTTCACCCTTTGAACTCTTATATGGACGCCTGGTTCGTGGGCCCCTGGACTTGATCCGGGAGGACTGGGAGCAAGCAGCCACCCAGGAACTCCCATAGTGGATTACGTCCTTAGGTTTAGGGAAAGGCTGAAGGAGCTTATGGGGACTGCCCAGAGCAACCTGGCAGCTGCCCAACAGAAACAAAATGTGTGGTATGACCGCAGAGCCAGAGCTCGCTCGTACATGGTGGGTCAGGAAGTCATGGTCCTTATTCCGATCCGGAAAGCAAGCTGCAGGCTGACTGGGAAGGAATGTACAAAGTCGTTATGAAGGTAAATGACGTGAACTGTATCATAGAGTTACCTGACAGAAGACAGACAGGATGTACCATGTCAATATGATGAAGCCATAGGCTAATAGGGCTGACATGGTGTTTGCAGTATGTAGTCCTGGGGAGGGGACGGATGAAGGAGACCCCTTTCTGGACTTGCTGGAAGAAAGCAAGTGGGAGTCCTCTGTGGAGGCAGTTAAATTGTTTCCCCAGCTGGCCCTGGACAAGATCCAGGAAGTAAGGGAAGTTTTTGCAGACTTTGCCTCACTGTTTAGCACCAAGCCTGGTCTAATCCCCTTAGCGTCACACAGTGTGGGGACAGGGACAGAGACTCCCACATGGTAGACAGCATATCGGGTGTCAGAGGCTGTCCACAAGGACATTAGGACGGAAGTGGTGGAAGTGCTGGATTTTGGGTTAATCCAGAGATCTCACAGCTGCTGGGCCTCACTCATAGTCCTTGTGCCCAAGCCAGATGTCTCCTCTTGTTTCTGTGTGGACTATCGTGGACTGAATGCAGTCATGAAGTCAGACGCCCACCCGAAGCCCCGGATAGATGAACTCCTGGACAAGTTGGGAGGGGCGACATACCTTATGACTGTTGACCTGACAAAGGGGTATTGGCAGGTAGAGTTAACTGACAGAGCTGGGGAGAGGTCTGCCTTCATCACCCTGATATGCTTATTTGAATTTAAAGTAATGCCTTTCCGAATAAAGAACGCCCTGGCCATTTTCCAATGGTTGGTGAGTCGGGTGTTAAATCGTGCTGAGGAGTACGCTGTGGCGCGCCTGGATGACATTGCCATCTTTGGTGCCAACTGGGAAGAACACCTGTCCCACCTTAGGGAAGTACTGGGCAGGATGCAGAGGGCTGGCCTCAGTGGCAAAGCTGAGAAGTGCCAGGTGGCCATGGTTGAAGTGGCACACCTCGGGCATGTTGTAGGCCGAGGACAGTTCTGTCCTAACTAAATAAAAATAGAGGTGATCAAGGCATGGCCCAGACCAGAAAAGCAGAAGCAGGCCAGGAGTTTCCTCGTGACAGCATGGTACTATAGGAAATTTGTACCCAATTACAGTGCCCTAGCTGCTCCCCTATCTGACTTGGGAAAGAAAAAGATGCCTAAAAAAATTACCTGGGAAGCAGCCTGTGAAAAAGCCTTTACCAAACAGAAGGAGGTACTGTGCAGCGCTCCTGTATTGACAAGTCCTGACTATAGCAAACCCTTTATAGTCCAGACTGATGCCTCAAATGTGGGTATTGGGGCAGTACTGAGTCAGACATCCAACCAAGGGAAAGATCACCCCGTAGTACACCTGAGTAAAAAGTTAGTTCTAGGGACATGGATATTATGTTCATTCACACTTCTTGGCAGGTTCCTTGCTGCTTTAAATCTTGCCGGAAGGCCTTCAAGCTGGCTCCTCCCATCCACCCGGGTGGTAAAACTCTTGGCTCTGCCCCATGACGCCAGATCTTCCTTACCGCTTGGAAGCTCAGGTTCCCTCTTAGCGCCTGCGTTTTAGACTGGATCCTAACTCTTTGGTTCGTCTCGAAATTGGTTTTGAAGTTTTTAAACTGGGTCTTCATCTTCCTGGCGCTGCGGTGGACAAATCTATTCTCGGCTTTCGAGGTGCCCTTGTGACAGAAAATGTCCAGGGACGGATCCGCACTCCACGTGCATCTACTGTCTTGGCTTCTAGATCACGCATCTCGCAGGTCTGCGAAGCCAGCCGCTCTTTCTCGGCCAATGTCCTGACGATCGTGACTGCCCAATTGAAGTCCTGCGCCCGAGAAGCGCTTCCGCCGTGAAGTCAAAAGAGGTCTGGGCGGTGTCCGTGACGGCTGGTTCTGCTGAGCAGCTCTCGAGCAGATAATCGCCTCTTGAGGAGGAGGCGCCAGGCCGCATCTTCTCCTCCTCGGCCGCAGCATTTATCCCGCCTCCTGAGTTCCTCAGATACGGCTTCGCTCAAGGAGCTTTGTCAGTCCCTTTCCACGAAGGGAGAGGGGCCATCGGGACATTCTTCTCAGCCCAAGAAGAAGGAGTCGAAGGGTAAGTCCCACCATCGGCGTTCGAGGGAGCAGGAGAGGTCTCCTTCCCCGGACAGCCGACCATCGAGTTTGGTCGAAGTTGCGGCTCAGGCTGCTGGCTTCACGGTGTCCCCATCAGGCCAGCCAGCCGAGACTCCCGTCGACTCAGTCGAGATTTTTCTCGATCCATTAGACGGGCTGTCGACTGGTGAAGCCGACAACCCTCCTTCACCGGTTCCTCCGGTGGAGACCGAGGATCTGCCTGTGTCTTCAGGGCCGCAGTACCCGGTTAAAGTGCCCGAGCCGAGGGAAGAGCGGGTGTCCCCCGCCCCTTCCCAGACCCGCCTTCGGTCCCCCCGAGGGTCTCGGTCTTGGACTTCTTCTCAGTCAAGCCGTTCCCGCTGACATTGGCGGTCTCGGTCTCAATACCGCAGTAAGTGGCGACACCGTTCCTCTTCGTCCTCTTCCTCGGATGAGGGGAGGCTTCGACGTAAATTACATTGGCGCTACGAGGAGCTTATGTGGCAGCAGTTGCTGTTGTCTGGGTCTAAGCCGACTCTGGTCCAGATCCCGGCCATCAAGTGGCTGTCGCCTGAACGACCGAAGCAACCACTCGCCCCAGGTGAGTTGCCCGTTCCAGGGCCGGTTGCTTGGCCAAACCAGCTGCTCCACCGATTGTGGAGGAACCGCCCACAGCCGGGGTCTGGGGCACTAAACCATGATTTTCGGTCGGTCATTGCCTGCCCCACAAGTTGTCGGTCACCCTCACTCCTGACTGTCCTCGCAGGTAGAGGGTGGCTCAGGGCGGTGGGGCAGCTCTTCGCAGACTCTCTGAACCACACGACTCCCTCCCTGCCTCCAGGCAGGTCGACCAGAGCCCTCCGGGGTCAGTCATTGGATGATAGCCCATCGTCCTTCTTGGGTCTGCTCACTCATCTCGAGTCCACACCGATGCAGCTCTGCTCTGTCCAACGGGCCAAGCATTCCTGACGGAGATACTGACTGAGGGATTCCCCACGGAGGCCTTCCGTGGCTGAGGCCATTGCCGCCCAGCCTTGAGCCTGGCTGCAGCCTGCTTCCTGCCTGCGCCTCGGCCAGGATGGCCCAGGGAAGTGGCGTATCCACCGGCCCTTTGCCTGGTTTCTTGGAGCACCTCCGCTTGCGGGGTTAGCTACGGCAGCGTTCCGCCGCCGGTAATGTCGCTGGATGTGGATGTCCCCGGACAAAGAGTCCAAAAAGCTGGACTTTGCCGGGTGCAAGGTGCACCTGCATCCTCCCTTGGCCTCCAACAGGCCAGCTCGGCCGTGCTGATGGCACACTTCTCCTGGCGCTGTTGTCCCTGGATGAGGTTGTCCCTCATCTCCCGACCGACCTGGTGGACCACGGTCCGCCAGGAAGGGACCAGGGTAGGGGGTGGGCGCAGCATCTTCAGACTGCTCTGGACATAGGTGATTCTCGGGTGCCAGGTCAGTAGCGCCGGGTGGCTATGCAAGCCGCAGGGCGTGGCTGAAGATATCCACCTTCACGGCGGATACCCAGCACAAGTTGGCAGATGATCTCTTCGGCCCTGGAGTGGAGGGACACCTAGAGCGGATCGAAAAGTCCAGTGCCACCCTGGACTCTGTCACCTCTGCCTAGAGGAACAAAGGCCACCAGCAGAAACAGCAGAAGTCCTTTCATCCTTCGGTCCCTGCACCTCGACCGGCCCAACAGCACCAGCAGCAGGGCCAGCAGGTTTGCGCTTGGCGTCCGAAACCCAAGCCGGCGGCTTCCTCCAACAGGAAGCAAGGAGGCAGAGGTCCAGGAGGTCCCTCGGCCGGTTCCTCCTCCAAGCCTGCCCAGTGATGGGTTGAGGGGTGCCGCCCCTAGCCTCGTCACTCCCCCCTGGGTTCTCCCCGTGGGGGGACGGCTCCGCCACTTCCTTTCCGCCTGGTCCGCTATCACCACGGACCGCTAGGTGTTGGAGGTGGTAGGAAAGGACCTGCCTCTGGAGTTCGAGCAGGCCCCACCTTTGAGCTGTCACTCGGGGGGGCCAAGGGGTCCGCAGCCTCGCTATTGGCCCGCCGAGCCGATATTGCCCTGCTCCTCGAAGAGGTGATCTGTAAGGTGGTAGATCCTCCAGACCCGGGGTTTGTGTCCAGGTATTTTCTGGTCCCAAAACGGATGGGAGGCTGGTGCCCCATCCTCAACCTGCATGACCTGAACAGGTTCCTAAGGTCTCGGACCTTCAGGATGGTCACTCTGGCTCGGATAATCCATCCTTGGAACAAGGTGTGTGGTTCTGTTCCCTGGACCTCCAGGATGTGTTCTTTCACATCCCGATCCGTCCGTCTCATCAGAGATTCCTCCGCTTCAGAGCGGAGGGATCCCTTTATGAGTTCCGGGCCATGCCCTTCGGCCTCTCTCTAGCTCCCAGGGTTTTCACCAAATGCATGGCAGTGGTAACAGTATTCCTGCGGCGCGTCAAGGTCCGGTGTACCCCTACCCGGATGACTGGTTGTTTGCAGCCCTCCAGAACGGAGGTGGAGCGGTCCAGAGATCTGGGCCTCCAGGTTTTGCTCAGATTGGCCTCTCATCAACGAGGCCAAGTCGGAACTCGTGCTGAAGCAGGTGATACTCTTCATCGGGGCAGAGCTCGACTCTCTTCGAGCCAGAGCTCGGCTCCCGGCGGACAGGGCCGAGGTTCTTCCTCCTTTGCCCAGTCTTTTCTGGTTGGGCAATCGCGCCCTGTCCGGGACTTCCTGCGCCTCCTGGGCCTCCTGGCGATGCGCACCAGCGTGGTCCATTGGGCCCGCTGGTGCATATGTCCCCTTCAATGGGGACTGCAATAGCCAGTGGTCAGCAACGCGCATCCATTGGACCAGCCTGTGACAGTGACCCATGAGATTTGGAACGCCTCAGTGGTGGACCGCTCGGCACATCTGCAGGAGGGCATCCCATTCGCCCGCCTAGCCGACGGTCTCTTCTACGGCGATGCATCTCTGATGGGTTGGGGTGCCCATCTGGGGAGCACAGAGCGCATGGCCTCTGGTCCCCCAGGAGTCCCATGCCATATCAACCTGCTGGAGCTCGAGAGGTCCTAGCTTTCACTGCTGCTTCATTTCTACGGGTCAAGTGGTTCAGGTCCAGACGGACAATACCACGACCATGTACTATCTGAACTGCCAGGGTGGGACGCGCTCCATGCTGTTATGCAAGGAAGCTCTCTGCATATAGTCCCTCGTGTGCAGCCTGGAGGCAGATCTCCTAGCCATTCACGTGGCAGGAGCTTCCAACAGACTTGGCTGATGCCCTAAGCTGGATAGGGGCTGCGTCTCACGAGTGGTCTCTCCTGCCGGAGGTAGTACAAGATCTCTTCTCCCACTGGGGCATGCCTCAGGTGGACCTGTTTGCCTCCAGGGAGACTGCGAAGCTGAGACTGTTCCATGCCTGCCCCCCTCAGCAGGGCTCGCTGCAGGGGGATGCCTTCTCGAGGCCGTGGACCCCGGGCCTTTTCTACGCCTTTCCCCCATTTCCCATGATCTCAAGGTGAGGAGGGATAAGGCGCAAGTGATTCTGGTAGCCCCAGACAGTTCTGGTATCCAGATCTCCTCATTCTCAGCTCCAGGCTCCCGAGGCGGCTTCCAGCCTGCCCGGACCTGATCTCAGTCAGTCAGGGGAAGGTAATCCATCCGGACCTTCAATCCCTGCACCTGACGGCCTGGTTCCTGAGCGGCTAGAGTTCCAGGCCTTGGGTCTTTCCAACGAGATCCTCAACGTCATTGAGGCGTCCCATAAGGAGTCGACCAGAAAATGCTACGCCTTCAAATGGAAGAGATTCTCCATTTCGTGTCAGGGCAAGGGCCTGGACCCTTCCTCCTGTTCCTTGGCAAGCATTCTGGACTACCTGTGGTCCCTTTCTCAGCAAGGGCTTTGGTTGACAACCCTTAAGATGCACCTGGCAGCCATCTCTGCTTACTGGGCGCAGGCTGGGAAGCAGTCGGTGGTGCAGGAGAAGGTGGTTGGTTGCTTTTTCAAAGGCCTTGATCACATATCCCTTCCGGTGCGAGATCCTCCATCTTCGTGGGATCTACTGCTGGTATTGGCTACGTTCATGGGCAGGCCATTCGAACCGATGCACAGGCGTGATATCTCCCTCCTGTTGTGGAAGACCGCCGCCTTGGTGGCGATCACGTCAACCAGAAGGACGAGAGAGCTCCAGGCGCTTCCTTTGAGTCTCCCTATCTGGTCTTCCACAGGGACAAGGTTGTCCTGCGCCCCACCTGAAGTTCCTTCCGAAGGTGGTGTCGGAGCTTCACCTTAACCAGGTGTTGACTCTGCCAGTGTTCTACCCCAATCACACCTCGGAGGCCGAATATAGGCTCCATACTGGACCCTAGTTGAGTGCTCGCTTTCCTAAGGAGTGTATGGCTGAAGTTCGGGAGAGGTTCACAGCCATTTTGTCACCTACGCTTGAAGCCGTTATCTGGCAGACCTGCAGCCAAGCCGGACGATGAGCGGTGGGTCACCTCCCTGCATAGATCTCTGTTGTAGGTTGGCGGGCATGGAGCCTCCCAGAGGATAAGAGCTCATTTACCCGCCATACGCTGCATCGGTGGCTGCTTCCAGGATGTCCTCTCCAGGATATCTCGCAGGGCTGCTACCTGAAGTCGGCACATACCTTAATTACCCACTCACCACATCGACCTTGGGTCACGCCGGGATGCTGGTTTTGGGGTCCTGCTCTCCAGTCTTTATTTCCCAAGTAAGTATCGGGGTGTGCCTGCCCCCTCCTCCCGGAGAACTGCTAGGAGTCTGTTAATAAGTGTGGATGAACAACATATCCATGTCCCTAGAAATACAGGTTACTCACCTGTAACAGGAGTTCTAGGAATGGTATATGTTGTTCATCCACACGACCCACTCTGACCTCCCTGGCTTCGATGCACAACCTGGCTTCCAGCGGGCTAGATCTGGCGTCATGGGGCCGAGCCGAGAGTTTTACCACACGGGTGGGTGGGAGGAGCCAGCTTGAAGACCTTCCGGCAAGATTTAAAGTGGCAAGGAACCTTCCTCAAGCAACTGGTCATGGAACCAACTCGGCAGAAGGCAATACTGGACCTTGTGCTCACAAACAGGGACAGTGTGATGGGGGTAACAGTGGGGGAGCACCTGGGAAACAGTGACCACCAGTCATTGTGGTTTGAAATCACAGAAAGAGCAGAACCAAACCACACAAAACACGATCCTGGATTTTAGGGGGGGACTTTGGGAAAATGGGGAGATACTTGAAAGAGGCATTAAGGGAATGGGACAGGAATCAGGGGTTGAGGAACAGTGGGCAGTATTTAAAATGGGGATTACAAGAACAACAGAATTATGTATTAAGCAGGTTAGCAAGAGGAAAGGAAGAGGAGACCATTATGGTTTCCAAAGAGGTAGCAAAGAAAGTGAAAGCTCAAAAGATTGCATTCAGGCAATACAAAAAGACACAGGCAGAAGGGGATAGGGAGAAGTACCAGGAGAAGCAAAGGGAGGCAGGGAGGTCAGTAAGGAAGCCAAAGCTCAGACAGAAGAACACATTGCAAAATCAGTGGGTAGAGGGACAAAACCTTTACAGGTACATAAGGAAAAAGAAAGACAAAGGGAGGGATAGTGAGACTGAAGGGGAGGATGGGGTGCATGGAGGATGACAACAGTAAGCTGACATACTGAACAGGTATTTCTGCTCAGTCTTTACTGAGGAAGAGGAGGTAATGGTCTGAAGGAGTACAAGGGGTGAGAATGGTGCAGAAATGGACACAAGTCCCTTTACACGAAAGGGTCCTGAAGGAACTGGAAGTAATAAGAGTTGATAAAGCAATGGGGCCAGATGGAGTGCACCCCAGGATCCTTAAAGAACTAAGAGAGTGGTGGCTGAACCTCTGGCTATCCTGTTTAGCCGATCACTGGAAACAGGGAGGTACCCAAAACTGGAGGACAGCAGATGTAGTCCCCTTATACAAAAGTGGGAACAAAGAGGAAGCAGGGAACTACAGACCAGTCAGCCTCACCCCGGTAGTGGGGAAGATCATGGAAGCACTACTGAAGGAGAGATTGGTGGAACATCTGGTTGTCAATGGACTACAGGACCCAAGGCAGCATGGTTTCACCAGGGGGAGGTCATGTCAGACCAACCTCATTGAATTTTTTGACTGGGTGACTAGGGAGGTGGATCAGGGAGGGCAGTGGACATGGCCTATCTGGACTTCAGCAAGGCCTTGACACTGTGCCACATAGAAGACTATTACACAAACTGGGGAATATGGGTGTGGGCAGGACAGTAGTGTAGTGGGTAGGTAACTGGCTGGGTGGCAGGACACAGAGGGTGGTGGTAAATGGCTGTCACCCACAGAGGGAAGAGTGACCAGTGGGGTACCACAGGGATCAGTGACTGGGACTGTCCTATTCAACATCTTCATCAGTGACATGGCGCAGGACCTAGAAGGCAGAATTTCACTGTTCGCTGATGACACAAAGCTCTGTAACAGAGTAGACACACCAGAGGGTGTAGACAGAATGAGAAGGGACCTGCAGAAACTTGAAGAATGGTCAGGGGTTTGGCAGTTGAAATTCAATGCAAAGAAGTGCAAGATAATGCATATGGGGCACAAAAACCCTGGCACAATTTATCAGTTGAGGGGTGAGGATATAGCATGCACCAAGCAGGAAAGGGATCTTGGGGTTTATCGTCTCAGATGACCTCAAGGTAGGGAAACAGTGTGACAAGGCAGCAGGTAAAGCCAATAGGATGCTGGGATGTATAGGCAGGGGCATCACCAGCAGGAAAAGGGAGGTCATAATTCCGCTATACAAGACACTAGTGAGGCCCCACCTGGAGTACAGTGTACGGTTCTGGAGACCATACCTACGTAAGGACATAGACAGGGTAGAGAAGGTTCAGAGGAGGGCAACAAAGATGGTGCATGGATTGCATCACAAGTCCTGTGAAGACAGGTTGAAGGAACTGAACATGTACTCCCTGGAGGAGAGAAGGAGAGAGGGATATGATAGAGACATACAAGTATCTTACAGGAGGAACAGGTGCAGGAAAACACTGTTTTAAGCCGAAAAAGATGTTCCAGGACTAGAGGCATGGGATGAAGTTGAGGGAGGACGATTCAGAGGAAACATAAGAAAGAATTTCTTCACAGAGCGGTGTGGTGGACAAGTGGACACCCGCCAGAGGAAGTGGTGGGGGCTGAAAAAATCACGGGATTTAAGAATGCATGGGATAGACATAAAGGAATTCTGGAGGTCAGGAGTAAGGGGCAAAAGACTTCTAGGAAAACAAACTGAATTTACAAGCTCAAATGGGCAGACTGGGTGGGCCATAGGCCCTTATCTGCCGACACTGTCTATGTATGTATGTATCTATGTAAGTGGCCAGTGCAGCTTCAGTGGGAAAGCATAGCAGACATGTGGGGCCACAGGATGAGGGACAAGTAGCTTTGCAAGCATAGAGGGAGCGGGCCTGTCTGGCAGACAGGTGAGTGGAAAGGGTGGAAGAGTGGTTAACCAAAGGGATAAGGATTCTGTACTGCATTATGAAAAATGGACATTCATTGTGAAAGATTAAGCAGATTTGGGAGAGGGACTGAACTTTGAGGCTGTATGTGAAAGGGGGTGGGGGTTCGTCCAGGCACAGGGATGTGTGACCTAGGCATTGATTAGAGAACCAGGCATGAGGAAGGGAAGAGGGTGTTTGGTCTGGGCATTTTGTGAACTGGTTACAGTGGTAAAGTGGGAGCAGAGGTTGGGGTATGTGACCTGGGAATGAGGAGGGAGCAGATTATGGAGGAACCACAGTCAGTTGGTGAAAGCACTTTGGGTTCACCTGGGCATGAGTTTACTTGTCCTTTTTTAAACTGCTGGGGTACACCCCTAACAACTTTAACACCTTATGCACCACACAGCAAAGGATAAATGTGTTTAGTGGTGAGAGAAAACACGGTTTATTTATTCATGGATACTAGGATTAAAACCTTTGAACTAGAAGATCATTTACAGAGATTCCGCGTCATACAGCTAACAGAGCGAATGCAAAAATGTGCAGACAGACAAATATCAGAGATTTCAATACAATATTGCAGAGAGGAATTGAAACATTTGAACAGATTGTTTGAATAAACAGAGTGTGAATAGTCGCATAAAAAACGTGGTACTAGAGCAGTATGAACAGTAGGGTATGTTAGAGTTCATAACAATTTAAGAACTAAATCAGGCAGACTTGTCAAGGGCTGCTTTTTTAAGCACTGTCATAGAAATGGGGGGGTTTGAAGGTGCAGCTATGGAGTAGCATTGTCAGAAGTAGTGGGGGGGGCTGCAACAACACTATAGTATTGTCAGAGGAGATGGGAGGAGGAAGAGGGGAGGAAATAGAGTGAAGTGTGGGAGGAGGGCGGGATGAGAGCAGAGAGACCAGCAAAAGATGTGAGGGCCTTGGTTAAGAGTTTTGAGGTGCTGTGCCAGGGTTTAGAGGCCACAGTGGCACTTGGCATTGGTAGACACCAGATGATTCTTTAGGTTTGCCTTAAAAAGGCCTATCTTGTTACAGGATTGTAGATCAGGGCTAAGAGAATTTAGCCATTTTAGGGCTTTGTACCCAAAAGAGCACTGGCCCTGAGAGGTTTGACGGAAGGGGATAGTTAATGTATGAGAACAATCACTTCTAGTTCTCCTGTTTTGTGTTATTGGGTTGGGGAGACTGAGAATCCCTCGTGAAGTGAGACCCAGTATGGACTTTCTGGCAAGTAGACAGGTCTGGTATTGTACCCTACAGTCCAGGTTAAGCAGCCCTGTGTGGCCATATACTGTAGCTGGCATGGCAGATGTGTGTCAGCCAGTTAGCCCCCAAGATGAGCCTACAGGCTTTGTTGAGGGCCATCTTAATTCTATGTTGTGCCATCACAACTCTCCGTAGACTACTAGACCGTAGTCTATAACCGATAGGACGGAGCTTGTCACAGTGAGCAAGATGGCTTCTTCCGTGAGACAGCTTCTATGTTTATACAGCACACCAATTCTGGAATTTACCAGTCTCGCTTCGAGGGGGAGCTCTTGCAGCAGGTAATACCATTAGAACTAAGGCCGCCAGGCGTTGGGACCCCACGGAAACATTTTATAGCTGGCAGTCTGTGGTGGGGGACCGCCCCTGACGTCGGCTGCACCCCACCATCCTATGTGGTATAAAGGGGGCCGTTCCCCGGTGCCACCTCAGTTCTTTTGCCGCTGTCGACCCGAGAACATCGGATCCACTGATGCCATAGTTGCAGTCGATTGCCATTTTTCTTGTGCATCGCACAATTTCTTTCTGTAAAATAACTTTTTCTCTACTGTTTTTTCTCAGTTTAACGTCTTCATTGACACAGCGGCGAAAGTCTGTGTTCTTGTGGGAAGCAGATCCTGGTGAAAGATGGCCACTCTGCCTGCCTGGTCTGCCTAGGCCCAGACCACTGGCCGGATGATTGCCCGCACTGCCACAAGTTCCACAATAAAATCAGGATTCGCTGCACCAACACCTTTTTTTTTCTTTTTTTAACTTTTCCATCCGGTCACCGCTCTGCCGAGACTCCTTCAGGTATCCTGGCTTGTTCCTGCCAGCCTGAGATTCCTCCCTTCCCGAGTCTCCTCTGTGGTACTCCGACCCCCTTATCTGCGTGGAAGTGAAAACGCCTTGGCTTGTACCCCCCAAGGTGGGGCCACCACTGCTTCATGGTGCTCCTAGAGAAGTTGTCTGCGGGCAGGGGGGTTGGGGAGAGAGTGTCAGGGAGAGAGAGAGAGTGTCAGGGAGAGAGAGAGAGTGTCAGGGAGAGAGAGAGTGTCAGAGGAGAGAGAGAGTGTCAGAGGAAGAAAGAGAGTATGTCAGAGGAGAGAGAGAGAGAGAGTCGGGGGTGTGTGTGGGGGTGTGTGTGTGTGTGTGTGTGTGTGTGTCAGGAGACCAGGTGGGCAGGATCGGTGATGGGCGTGGAGGCCAGGTGCTGTTGCCTACTGCTGGTGCAGGGTTTTTCCTTGTTCGTATGAGTAGACCCCCCAAGGCGCGGATGTGCAGTGATGTCTAGCGTGTGACGAGTGCGCTCCCACACCTGTCTGCAGGACATCTGCCGACACCTCACCCCAACTTGATGTGGTCCCAGGCTGCTGTACATCCAGCCTCCACTGGGTGTCGCTAGTACTGGGGATTCACATACCACCCTATCCCCCAGGAGAGGAGAGCTGTCGTTGGGCACTCAATCCTCTCCTCCTCGGCCGACCCCCGGCAACCAGAGCTCGTTCCCGAACCCAGGTTGCTGGTGTGGTGTGAGGTGTGGCGTCGAGCACCTCAACCATCAGTGCAACCGGGCTGGCTGCATCAACACCTTGAAGACCTATCTTCTCAGGCAGCAAGTAGCCGCCATGCAGAAGGCCCCATCGGGACATAGTTCATCATCTTCAACCTGGGAGTCTTCCCCCTAAGGAGAATAGATTGGGAGGGAACTACCACCACTGGAAGAAGGAGAGGGTCAGATCAGATTCCCGCCCAAAGTCCCTTCACTGGGCGTCAAGGGTGACGCCCAAGTATTTGAAGGTGTGGACCATGTCCAGGGCTTCTTGTTTGTTTTTACGAATTTGTAGCTGGAAAGATTTGTTTGTTCTGAGGGGTGGTGAATGTCAGTTTTTTTCTTCTTATAATTGAGGAGAAGCTTAAGTTGTAGGAACCACGTTTCAACAGTAGTGAAACTGATTTGCATGTGCTCTTCCAGGCTAATGGGGCTAGGGTGGCTCATGAACAACACAGCATCTTCTGCATGCAATAGAGTTTGGCCTAGGCATGCCTTAGGGAGCTCATTGAAAAGTATGCTGAAGACGAGTGGTCCCAGTATGGATCCCTGAGGCACCCCAGTGGAAACCAACCTGTGGTCTGAAATGGTACTTAATATTTTCACCTGCTGTGTGCGGTCTGTAAGGTAGCTTTGGAACCATTGTAGGGACTCGTAGGATAAGCCCAGAGATGTTAGCTAAAGAAGGAGGTGGCTGTGGTTAACAGTGTCGAAGGCCTTGGTTAGGTCAGTGAAAGTGGCTCCAACTAAGTGCTCACGATCCATGGCTTAATGTATGAAGCTAGTGAACTCAACCAAGGCCGAGGTGGTACTGTGCTGCTTCTTAAAGCCATGTTGTTCAGGGCACTGGTGCTTGTATGTATCCATTTAATCAACAAGCTGGTCGCCGACTATCCTTTAGAGTGCTTTAGAGAGTGGCGGAAGTATGGAGATAGGATGGTAGTTTGAGATATTGGTCCGGTCACCATTTTTAAAAACTGGGGTGACCACTGCCTTTTTCCATGGCTGTGGGAACTTCGCGGAAATTAGGGACAAATTGAGAATATGGGTTAATGGACAGATAACTTTTTGAAGTGTGAGATTTATTAATTTTAGGTCTAATGAGTCATTACTGGCTCTTGATTTCCCTAAGGGTTTTGAGATATACTTTTTTACCTCTGTGACTGACACAATTTTAAGATGGGGGGTGAGCTTCATGATTACAGCCTTCCGTTTTGAGGGTTTTGTCAACTTGGGGGATGAGAAAGTTAGGTGGAAGCACATCACTGAGATCAGTGAATGTCTTGTTGAAGGAGTTACTGATTTCTCTAGTGTCTTGCATAAGATTGCCTTTAATATTAAGCAGGGAGGGGGCAGTTTTGCTGGGTTTCCCAGTTAATGTTTTTATATTCTCCCAGAAGTTACGACTATCCCACCCAGGAGTCATTAAGTGCCTTCTTAAAGAACTGACTTTTAGCAGTACAAATGGCTCTGGTGCAATAGTTTTGGGCAGTTTTGTAATTTTGTACATCAGAGTGTGAGCCAGTACTTTGGGCTTTAAACCAGAAATTGTTTCTTTCTTTCATTAGTTGGAGGAGGGCAGGGGAGATCCAGGAGTTTTGAGATCTTACTTCAAGGGGGAGCTCTTGCAGCAGGCTATATAACTATTAGGACTATTGCCACAGGCCTTGGGACCCATCGGAAAAAACTTAGCTAGCAGTACCCAGCGGGGACCGGCCCTTGACGTCGGTCATGGTACAAAAGGGGTGGACCCTGGCTCCACCTCAGTTCTTTTCTGCTGCGACCCGCTCACGTTGGGAAGTTCTAAGTGAGTTTTTTCACTGCAGTTCCAGTAAAACTGTTAATTCTTCTCGAATTCAAGTGTTTTTTCCTCCACATTAGTTATTTTTTCTAGAACATTGTTCTCCTTCCTCTCATCTTCAATACAGTCGCATGTCGCCGCCATCGTCAGTCTCCTCCTCTGGTCCCAAGATGACGAAGTGTGCCTGTGGCTGCCAAATTCCATCAAAGGATGGCCACAACCAGTGTGTCTTCTGCCTGTGACCAGACAGCGACCTCAAGACATTCGACATCTGTCAAGGCTTTACTAGCAGGATGAGGATTAGATGCCTGAAGGCCTTGTAAAGCCCACCTGCTAGAGAAAGGGATGGACATCCTGCAGTCTTCCCCTGGGGACAAGGGCAAATCACGGGAAAAGACGCAAATGTCCCATGACAAGGACTGTAGTCTGTCTCATCCCCGCTCCCATTCTCCCCACAGAAAGGCCTCTTCCTCCGGCTCGGGCGGATACCACTTCTCCAAGTCCAGGCACGGAGAAAAATTGCCTGAAACTCCTGCCAAAATACAGATGTCTGTCCCGGCGGGAGTCTCTTCTTCTGCTTCCAAGCCATCCAAGCCAAAGGCCATGCCGTTGCGTTTGTCCTCGGCTCTGACTGAGTCGGCTAAGGCTTCTTCAACACAAACCTCGGCCCTGACTACGGCTTCACCGGATGCTGGTAAGTCATCTGGCAAGGACCGGGACCCCAAGGCCAAGGTCTTCTCTGGGTCTCTTCCTCCTGTCGTCCACGTCGGATCCGGCCTGGGCTGCGACACCGGCGCCGGTCAAAGTGCCTGCGGCTGACGGGGCTTCCATCGCACTGGCACCGGTCAAGGTGCTGATGCCGGCCCCTAGGGCCCATACCCCAGAAGGCTCATCCTCTGGTTCCTCCCCATGAGACCTTCTGACCCCCCCTAATTCTTCGATTTCCCCCCCCCCCACAGGGGGCGGCAGCATCTCGATTTACCAAGGAGGAGCTGGGAGAACTGTTTTCATTTTGGTGGAGCCGGGTCCACAAAGACACACCTCCACCTCAATCGGCACTGGTTCCAGACCGACTGGACAACAAGGAGCTGGGGGTGTTTGCCTGCGGGCTTGCCGGCAAAACCCCTTGAAGACCAGCATGCGTCCTTCGTTCCTCGATCCCTTTAGGCCATATGTTCCCAGTCACGGTCTGGAGACAGATGGCACCACTCAAGGTCAGCCAGCCGGTCAAAACCCAGGAGCAGATCCCGCAGCCGCCGCAGGTCTTCATCTAGGTGGGCTCGCTCCAGTAGTAGATGCCGGTCCAGAGACAGGTGTCAGTCATCGGTACCGGCGTTCGTCAGACGGTAGTCCCCGGAGACATACTTCGGATACCTCGGGGACCAGGAGCAGATCTTCCTCCTCTTCCTCTTCATTTTCAGGAGCTGGGGGATCTCCTGATGATAGGGATCTGCCCTGTTCGCCTCCAGGCAATTCCACTTTCATGGACGTCATGAGGTACATCTAGGCCTCTAATGAATGGGAGATAGAGGACCTGGATCCAGAGTGCCGGAGACTGGATCATTACCTCAGGAAGAAGGAGCCCAAACCCCTTGTGGTGCCTCCTCAGGTTGACACATTCCAAGACCTTATCAGGACAACTTGGAAGCGTCCAGCCTCAGTCCCGGCCATTCCTAAAAAGTCGGACAGGCTATACAAGGCCCTGAGGGATGAGCCTTTCCTGGCGGAAAACCCTCGGGTGGATTCCATTGTAACTGCGGCTGCCCATGACAAATCAAATCAGCCAAAGCATCTGAGCTCCCAGCCTCCCGACCAGGAGCTCCTTTTATTGGACCAGATGGGCAAGAAGGTCTATTCTGCCTCCACCTGCTCCATCCGTTCCCTTAATTTCCTCACTCATATGGTCCAGTACCAAAATGCGCTCTGGTAGAAGGGACAGGTGCTTGTAAGTGCCTTGCCAGATTCTGTACAGAAGACGGAACTTCTGGACATACTGAAATCGTGCTCTGATATAGGCATGCATGTTCTGCGAGGCTCTTGTGACACGGCGGCCAGGGTGGCAGTATCAGGTGTCTGCCTTCGCCGCCATGCATGGCTGAGATGCTCCGGCTTCCAGAATGATCTGCAGTCCAGAATCGTGGACCTTCCGTTCCACCCTTTTTGGGCAGGAGCCGAGGGTTTGATCTCTCATCTCCAGGAGTTGGGCAAGTCCATTTGGTCCGTTTGCCAAATGTATAGAGGGGACCAAAGACTCTTCTGGGAGCAGCCATTTCGTAAACCCTAAGGCTAGCAAGCCCGTGGTAACAACCAGGGACAGAGGGGTGGCTTCAGAAGGAAGACCAGCAACCAGCAGCCTGGTGGCGCACACTTTAGAGGCCCCAAGTCCTCCCACACCTCTCTCTCCACCCCTGGCTCCACCCAGTGACTCGCCACTGACCCCCCCCTCCTCCAGCGGAGGCTTCAGGGGAGGCAGTAGGGGGTCGCATCTCCCTCCATCTGGAGGGATGGAGCTGTATTACATCAGACCAGTGGGACCTTGGACATCATTAGAAGAGGTCACATGCTGGAGTTCATCCAGATTCCTCCAGAAACTCTACCAAAGTCCTCGAGATACCCTCCTTCTCACACTCCTCTCGTAGAAGAAAAAAAAAGGCAATAGAGCCAGTTTCTCTGCGACAGCGGGGAAAGGGATATTACTCCCATTTTTTTTCCTGTTTCCAAAGAAGATGCAAGATCTTCGGCCCATCGTGGACCTCAGCTCTCTAAACAATTATATGGAATACGAAGGTTCAGGATGGTGACCCTTCCAGGTCTCATCCCTCTGCTGCACCAGAGAGACTGGCTCGGTTCTCTGGACATGCAAGATGCTTACATGCACATTGGGGCATCGGGGTCTCCCCCCCCCCCCAAACAGGAAGTTCCCGAGGTTCTACTTTCAGTGGGAGCATTATCAGTTCTGGGTTCTTCTGTTTGACGCCTCCTCCGCTCCTCAAGTCTTCACCAAATACTTGGCAGTGGTAGCTATGGCTCTAAGGAGCGAGGGACACTACATCTTCCCTTACTTCGACGACTGGCTCCTAGTGGCCCTGTTGAGAGTGCACCTTCTTCAAGCTTCAGGAGACACTTATACAGTGTTCTGAAAGGTGGGGATCACCTTGAATCTACCAAAGTCTTCCCCAGAGCCCAGCCAAAGACTCGCATTTATAGGGGCAGTCCTGGATTCAATCCAGGGCATGGCCTTTCTTCCTCTGGAAAGAGGAGATCACCTGAGAAAGGTGACCAGTTCGGTCCTAGTAACCCCACACATCCCAGCCAGGACCTTCCTCAGACTTCTGGGGCATATGATGGTGGTCATCCCGGTAATTCCCTTTGCCCGCCTCCACATGAGGGTCCCACAGTGGATGCTCAGGGTGCAGTGGGACCAAGGCCTGAGACGGTCTGGACCATGTTGTCAGGATCTCAGAGTTGGTCAGGAGGACCCTACGTTGGTGGTTGCACCCTTTGAATCTAGACAAAGGGATTCCCTTTCATCAGGAACCCCCAAGCCGACAACAGATGCCTCTGATTTGATCTGGGGGGCACACTTCATGGATCACCAGACTAAGGGTGTCTGGACTCTGGAGGAGCGCAGCCTCCACATCAGTGTTCTGGAAATGTGAGCGGTCCTTAACACCTACGGGCCTTTCAAGAGGACCTCACGCCAGGCTCTCTTCTTGTACAGACCGAGAACATGGCGGTTGTCTTTTACATCAACAAGCAAGGGGGAACTCACTCCTACCCCCTGTGCAGGGAGGTGATGAGAGTCTGGTATTGGGCACTGGAGCATCACATTTTGTTGTCTGCTGTCCATGTTCCAGGTGCCCAAAATGACTTGACAGACAGCCTCAGCAGATCTCTGTCCGAGGCGCATGAGTGGGAGCTGCTACAGTCCATAGCGGGCCAGCTGTTCGACACATGGTGTCGTCCAGAGCTGGACCTCTCTGCGTCTCCACACAACGTGAAACTGCCAGTTTTTTGCTCGCAAGAGCACGTGCCTGGTGTTTTATGTCCAGATGCGTTGTCCCTTTGCTGGTCAGGGAAGTTTCTGTACGCCTTCTCTCTCCTTCAGCGAGTGTAGCTGAAGGTTCAGGCCGAGACGGCTCGCATTATTCTGATCGCCCCGCTGTAGCCCCGGCAGATTTGGTTCCCACTACTTCAGCGGTTGTCCTCAGAACCTCCAATTCTGTTGCCAGTTTGCTTGCAACTGCTGTTCCAGGACCAGGGCAGGCTGATGCATCCAGATCTTAGGTCCCTACACCTTCATGCTTGGCTCCTGCAGACATTCAAATCCAGGTATGGGGTCACTCAAGAGGTGGCGGACATCCTCGTTTCTGTGAGGGAAGCCCTCGACCCGCTCCACTTATATCATGAAGTGGAAACTGTTCTGCCTTTGAGCTTCATCCCACCATCTAGATCCCCTTTCCTGCTCGGTGAACTCAGCTTTACAATATCTCCTCTTCTTATAACAGCAGGGCCTGAGTTATTCGTCCATAAATGTGCACATGTGAGCCATCTCTGCTTATCTTGTCCTGTTCGGAGACAGGAACCTGGCTCAGTTAGATGTGGCCCGCACCTTTGTATGGGGCATTCTGCACCTACGACCTCCCATCAGGGATCCTATCCCTCCCTGGGATCTCCTTTTTGAGCTGGAGAAATTGACTATTCCCTTTTTGAACCCACAGCAGAATGTGAGCTGTGCTTCCTTTTCTGGAAGGTTAATTTTTCAGTTGCTCTTACTTCAGCTCGATGAGTTTCAGAGCTGCAGGCCCTGATGTATAAGGAGCCTTATAATATTTTCCATCGGGAAAGAATTTCCCTTGGAACAAATCCTAAGTTCTAGGGAAATGGATATGTTGTTCATCCACACTGTCTGACAGGTACCTTGCCGCTTTAAATCTTGCTGGAAGGTCTTCAAGCTGGTCCTCCCACCCACCTGGGTGGTAAAACTCTCGGCTCCACCCCATGACGCCAGATCTTCCTTACCGCTTGGAAGCTCAGGTTCCCTCCTTAACGCTCTGCGTGATCGACTGGATCCTAACTCTTCGGTTCGTCCGAAACTCGTTATAAAATTTTCAAGACTTCGGTCTTCCTTTTCCCTCGTGGCTGCGATGGACAAAACGACTCCTGGTTTTCGGCGGTGCCCTTGTGGGCAGAAGATGTCCAGGATGGATCCGCACTCCACGTGAGTCTACTGCCTCGGCCTAGAACACGACCTGCAGGCATGCGAATCATGCTGTTCGTTCTCGGCCAACATCTTGGAGGACCACGCTGCCTGGTTGAAGCTTGGGCGCCCCGAGAAGTGCTATCCGCCGGTAAAGTTGAAAGAGGCCCGTTGGATGGTTACCGCGGCGGCTGGCTCGGCTGAGCAGCTCAAGCAGCTGATTGCCCTCGAGGAGGAGGTGGCCCAGGCCGCATCTTCCTCCTCCTCGGTCGCGGCATTTATCCCGCTCTCTTTGGGTACCTCGTATTCTGCTTCGTTCAAGGAGCTTTGCCAATCCCTTTCCATGAAGGGAGAGAGGCCATCGGGACATTTCTCTCTGTCCAAAAAGAAGGATTCCAAGGGTAAGTCCCATTGTCGGCGTTCGTGGGAGTGGGAGAGGTCCCCTTCCCCGGACAGCCAACCGTCGACTTTGGTCGAGGTTGCAGCTAAGGCCGCTGGCTTCACGGCGTCCCCGTCAGGTCTGCCGGCCGAGACACCCGTCGACGCGGTCAAGATTTTTCTTGATCCGTCGGACGGATTGTCGACTGGTGAAGCCGACAACCCTTCTTCACCAGTTCCCCAGGTGGAGACTGAGGATATGCCTGTGCCCTCGGTGCAGCAGTCCCTGGTTAAGGTGTCCGAGCCGAGGGAAGAGTGGGTGTCCCCCGCTCCTTCCCAGGCCCATCCTCGGACACGCCGAGGATCTCGGTCTCTGTCTCGGACCTCTTCTCGGTCCAGCCGATCTCGCCGACATCGGCGATCTCTGTCTCGGCACTGAGGTAAGTGGTGATGCCGCTCGTCCTCGTCTCCTCTTCGGAAGAGGAGAGGCTTCGGCGCAAATTGCGTCGACGCTATGAGGAACTGATGTTTCAGCAGTTACTTTTGTCCAGGAGCAAGTCGACACCGACGCCTTCCTCGGCCATCAAGTGGCTGTCACCCGAACGGCCGAAACAACCTCTCGCTGCAGTCGAGATGCCCAAGCCTGGGCCGGTTGTTTGGCTGAAACCTCCTGCCCCACCGATTGTGGTGGAACCTCCGCCTCCACAACCAAAATCGGGGACACCGACCAAGGACTCTCGGTCGGGTCAAGGTCTGCCCCACAGGTTGTCGGTCACCCTCACTCCTGACCGTCCTTGGCAGGTGGAGAGTGGCTCAGGCCCTAGGCAGCTCTTCGCAGACTCCTCAGAGTCAGATGATGACTCCTCCCTGTTCTCCAGGCCGGTTGACCTGGAGTCCTCCGGGGGCCAGTCACTGGACGTAAGCCCATCGTCCTTTATGGGTCTGCTTCGGCTCATCTCGGAGTCCACCGGGATGCAGCTTGAGCCCATATCCATATGGGCCAATTATCCCCTGACGGAGATACTGGACCGAGGGGATTCTCCCACGGAGGCCTTTCCAGTGGCTGAGGCCATTGTCGGCCCAGCTTTGGAGCTTTGGCAGCGGCCTGCTTCCTGTCCTGCGCCCTTGGCCAGGATGGCCAGGAAGCATGCGATCCCTACCGGCTCTGTGCCCGAGTTTTCAGAACACCTCTCTGCTGAGGGGTTGGTCACCGACAGCATTTTCGGTGTTCCGGGAATGCTAGGGACGTGGACAAGCCCACGACAAGGAGTCCAAAAAGCTGGACTATGCCGGGCGCAAGGTGTACGCTGCATCTTCCGCTGGCCTCTGCCTGGCCAGCTCTGCCGTGCTGATGGCACACTTCTCCCACGCCCTCATTGGCTCCCTGGATGAGGTGATCCCTCATCTCCCGGCTGACCTGCAGACCACGGTCCGGCAGGTTCGGGACCAGGGTAGGGCGGTGGCGAAGCAGCAGCTCCAAACAGCTGTGGACAGGGGGGACTCCTGTGTGCCAGATTGTCTTGACCACAGTGGCCATCGCCACAAAGCATGGCTGAGGATATCACAACTTCACGGCGAATACCCAGCACAAGTTGGCGGATGTCCCGTTCTTGGGGACCGACCTCTTCGGCCCCGGAGTGGAAGGTCGCCTCCAGTGGATCGAAAAGTCCAATGCCACTCTGGACTCTGTCACCTCTGCCCAGAAGGACAAAGGCCGCCGACAGCAGCAGCACAAGCCCTTTCATCCTTCTGCGCCTGCGACACGTCCGGCCCAACAGCATGAGCATCAGGGCCAGCAGGCTCGCAATTGGCATCCAAAACCCAAGCCCGCGGCTTCCTCCAACAGGAAGCAGGGAGTTAAAGGCCCAGGAGGTCCCTCGGCTGGTCCCTCCTCCAAGCCTGCCCAGTGACTGGTTGAGGGGTGTCGCCCCCAGCCTCGTCACTCCCCCCTGGGTTCCCCCCGTGGGGGGACGGCTCTGCCACTTCCTTTCCGCCTGGTCCGCTATCACCACGGACCGCTCTGTGTTGGAGGTGGTAGGAAAGGGCCTGCCTCTGGAGTTCGAGCAGGCTCCACCATTTCGAGCCGTCGCTCTTCGGGGGGGCCACGGGGTCCGCAGCCTCACTGTTGGCCCGCTGAGCCAATATTGCCCTGCTCCTCGAAAAAGAGGTGATCAGGAAGGTGGTGGATCCTCCTCCAGACCCGGGGTTTGTGTCCAGGTATTTCCTGGTCCCAAAACGGATGGGGGCTGGCGCCCCATCCTCAACCTGCACAACCTGAACAGGTTCCTAAGGTCTCGGACCTTCAGGATGGTCACTGTGGCTCAGATAATCCCATCCTTGGAACGAGGTGTGTGGTTCTGTTCCCTGGACCTCCAGGACGCATTCTTTGACTTCCCAGTCCAGCCGTCTCATCAGAGATTCCTTCGCTTCAGAGCAGAGGGATCCCTTTACGAGTTCCGGGACATGCCCTTCAGCCTCTCCCTAGCTCCCAGGGTCTTCACCAAATGCATGGCAGTGGTGACAGCATTCCTGCAGCACCGAAGGGTCCGGATGTACCCCTACCTGGATGACTGGCTGATTGCAGCCCCCTCCAGAGCGGAGGTGGAGCGGTCCAGAGACCTAGCCCTGCAGGTTTGCTCTCAGATTGGCCTCCTCCTAAACGAGGCCAAGTCGGAACTCGTGCCAAAGCAGGTGATACATTTCATCGGGGCAGAGGTCGACTCTCTTCGAGCCAGAGCACGGCTCCCAGCGGACAGGGCTGAGGTTCTTTCCTCCTTTGCCCAATCATTTCAGGTTGGGCAATCGCACCCTGCCCGGGACTTCCTGCACCTCCTGGTCCTCATGGCAGCCTGCACCAGCATGGTCCGTTAGGCCCGCTGGTACATGCGTCCCCTTCAGTGGGAGCTGGCCAGCCAGTGGTCACAGCACTTCGATCCGCTGGATCAGCTAGTGACTGTGACTCGGGGGATGTGGAACGCTCGCCAGTGGTGGACCGTTCCATCACATCTGCAGGAGGGCATCCCGTTTGTCCACCCCGAGCCGACAGTCTCTCTATTGACCGATGCCTCTCTGATGGGTTGGGGTGCCCATCTGGGGAAGCACAGAGTGCACGGCCTCTGGTCCCCTCGGGAGTCCCGATGCCACATCAACCTGCTGGAGCTTCGGGCGGTTTGTCTAGCCCTCTCCGCCTTCGCTTTGTTTCTGCTGGGTCAAGTGGTTCAGGTCCAGACGGACAATACCACGACCATGTACTACCGAAACCGCCAGGGCGGGACGCGCTCCATGCCTCTGTGCAGGGAAGCTCTCCGCATTTGGTCACTCGTGCGCAGCCTGGAGACGGATCTCCTCGCCATTCACGTGGCAGGAGCCTCCAACACCCTGGCTGATGCCCTAAGCCTTGATAGGGGCTGTGTCTCACGAGTGGTCTCTCCTGCCGGAGGTAGTACAAGATCTCTTCTCCCTCTGGGGCACACCTCAGGCGACCTGTTTGCCTCCAGGAAGAATGCGAAGCTGAGACTGTTTCATGCCTGCCCCCCTCAGCAGGGCTCGCTGCAGGGGGATGCCTTCTCGAGGCTGTGGACCCCGGGCCTCTTCTACGCCTTTCCCCCATTTCGCTTGATCCACAAGGTGCTTCTCAAGGCGAGGAGGGACAAGGCGCAAGTGATTCTGGTAGCCCCAGACTGGCCCCATCAGTTCTGGTATCCAGATCTCCTCAGTCTTGGCTCCAGGCTCCTGAGGCGGCTTCCATCCCGCCCGGACCTGATCTCAGTCAGTCGGGGGAAGGTATTCCATCCGGACCTTCAATCCCTGCACCTGACGGCCTGGTTCCTGAGCGGCTAGAGTTCCAGGCCTTGAGTCTTTCCGATGAGGTCCTCAACGTCGTTGAGGCGTCCCATAAGGAGTTGACCAGAAAAGGCTACGCCTTCAAATGGAAGAGATTCTCCATTTGGTACCAGGGCAAGGGCCTGGACCCTTCCTCCTGTTCCTTGGCAAGCATTCTGGACTACCTGTGGTCCCTTTCTCAGCTAGGGCTTCAGTCGACGACCCTTAAGGTGCACCTAGCAGTCATCTCTGCTTACCGGGCGCAGGCTGGGAAGCAGTCGGTGGCGCAGGAGAAGGTGGTTGGGCGCTTTTTCAAAGGCCTTGATCATATATCCCCTCTGGTGCGGGAACCTCCACCTCCATGGGATCTACTGCCGGTATTGGCTAAGCTCATGGGCAGGCCATTTGAACGGATGCACAGGTGTGACATCTCTCACCTGTCGTGGAAGACCGCCTTCTTGGTGGCTATCACGTCAGCCAGAAGGATGGGAGAGCTCCAGGCACTTTCCATAGAGTCTCCTTATCTGGTCTTCCACAGAGACACAGTTGTCCTCTGCCCCCACCTGAAATTCCTTCCAAAGGTGGTGTCGGAGTTTCACCTTAACCAGGTGTTGACTCAGCCAGTGTTCTACCCCAATCACACCTCGGAGGCCAAATATAGGCTCCATACTTTGGACCCTAGAAGAGCGCTCACTTATTACAAGGAGCGGATGGCTGAAGTTCGGGGAGAGGTTCGCCAGCTGTTTGTCACATACGCTGAAGCCGCACCTGGCAGACCTGCAGCCAAGCAGACGATAGGCAGGTGGGTCACCTCCTGCATAGATCTCTGCTATAGGCTGGCGAGCATGGAGCCTCCCAGAGGGATAAGAGCTCATTCTACCCACCATACCGCTGCATCGGTGGCTGCCTCCAGGGACGTCCCTATCCAGGAAGTCTGCAGGGCTGCTACCTGGAAGTCAGCACACACCTTCATCACCCACTACCACATCGACCTTGAGTCATGCTGGGATGCTGGTTTTGGGGCCTCAGTTCTCCAGTCTCTATTCCCTAAGTAAGGGGTTTGTGCCTTGCCTCCCTCCTCCCGGAGAACTGCTAGGAGTCTGCCAGACAGTGTGGATGAACAACATATCCGTGTCCTAGAAATACAGGTTACTCACTTGTAACAGGAGTTCTAGGAATGATATATGTTGTTCATCCACACGACTCCATCCGATCTCCTGGCCCGATGCACACCTGGCTTCCAGCGGGCTAGATCTGGCGTCATAGGGCGGAGCCAAGAGTTTTACCACCGGTGGGTGGGTGGGAGAAGCCAGCTTGAAGACCTTCCGGCAAATTTTAAAGTGGCAAGGAACCTGCCAGACAGTGTGGATGAACAACATATACCATTCTTAGAACTCCTGTTACACGTGAGTAAGCTGTATTTGTTACCTAAAGTGGTCTTGGCGTTGACCCTCAACCAGTCGGTTGACCTTCCAGTCTATTTTCCTACCCCTACTAATAGGGGAGAGTCGCTCTTGCACACATTGGATGTCCTCAGGGTGCTGAGGTATTAGCTTAAGCGGACAGCGGCACACCACAAATCAGAGCAATTGTTTGTGGCCTCGCGCCTCAACACCTGGGCAAACCGGTGTTAAACCAGACCATTTCCCAGTGGCTTGTACACTGCATAGTGTACTGCTATAACAAGTACAACAAACCTCTCCCTGGCCCGGTCAGAGGCCATTCCACTAGAGGTGTCTCTACCTCCTTTGCCTCCTTAAAGAGTGTCTCCCTTCGAGACATCAGTGCAGCTGCTACTTGGAATTCAGTGCACACTTTTGTGAGGCATTACAGTCTGGACATTGCTGGCGCCGAGCCGTTTTCGGCCTGGCAATTCTTCAAGGACTCTTGTCCTAGTTTGCTGAATGTAGCCATAGGCTTTGCCATCACTTCATCTGTCATCCTGCCTCCTGGGACTAGTTACCCTTTTGGGGCGGGACTGTTTGGGATGCTGTCCTAATAGTTAGTTACAGCCTGCTGTAAGAGCTCCCCCTCGAAGTAAGATGGAACAGTTACGTAAGAACTTACCGTAACAGTAGATCTTTGAGAGGAGCTGTTGCAACAAGTGCTGCTTTTCTGCCCTCCGTCCCCCAGGAGAATTTTTTTAGCATGTCTAGGAAGGGCTTTGCTCGGTTTTCTCGCCGAGTTCCGTTCAGGGTTCTTGGTGGGGGAACTGAGGTGGAGCCAGGGTCCGTCCCCTTTTGTAGCATGACCGACGTCTGGGTGGAGTCGATGTCAGGGGGCGGTCCCCTCTGGGTACTGCTAGCTAAGTTTTTTCCGGTGGGTCCTAAGGCCTGCGGCAATAGTACTAATAGTTATAGCCTGCTGCAAGAGCTCCTCTCGAAGATCTAAAGTTAGGTAAGTTCTTACGTAACTGTACTTTCCTTTCACCTTTCTTTTTTTAAAAGGGCGCATATATGTTGCATGAGGTGCTGTAGATGTTGACAGAGTGTTCAAGCGTCGAGTCAACATCATCGGTTTGGTATAGCACAGACCAGTCTTGCTGCACCAGGTGTGCTTTTAGATGGCCTAGTTGTCCTGTTTTTAGTACTCTGGAATATATAGTTAGAGGGGGAGTTTTGGGGTACTTGTTAGACCATTTACAGATGATAGGGGAATGGTCACTTATACTGTTGGGGGAGAATGGTGGTTTTAGTTATCCTCTCCGGGTGGTTTATCAGCCAATCAAGAAGTGTACTAGTGCCGGACCGGTAGTACCTGCTGGTTGCTGTTTGAAGTAGCTGAGGCATGCCAAGCGAGGAGATGGTATCCTTAAATGGGGATGCTTCATTTGATGACCAGTTAAGACTGAAGTCACTGAGGACTAGGATCTCTGAACTTTTGCGTATATTGGTGAGGTAGTCTACAGTAGCTTCAAGGCCACCTGTATACTCTTTTGGGGGAATATATACAGTGATCAGCATGAGACATTTACCAATGGTACCAATTTGGACCTTGATTGGTAGAATTTGAGAATTTCCTTTGGTGGGAGGGCAGGGTAGTACATGGGCCTGAAGAGCATCTCTGATGTATATGATACAGCCCCCACCACGCTTCACCTGTCTATCCTGTCTAAAAGAGGCATAGCCATCAGTTTGGATGGCCATGTCTGGGATTCTTTGTGTAACCCAGGATTTCCACTAATGAAAGAATATCTGGGTTGTGCTGAGTTATCCAGACTTGGAGGGAGTCCTGCTTTGCCATGAGGCTGCATATATTCATCGAGGCAATAGTTAGGGCATTTGGGTTTATCTGTTTAGAGGTCAGTGGCCCTGGGTTAGGATGGATGTTCCCTGATAGTAGCAGGAGTAGCCATGCAAGCCTTATGACTTGCCACTCAAGACGTTTAAGGATATTAGCATAGGATTTCCAGTGTAATTTTGCTTTCGCTGACTTAACAGTGGTGAAGTACAGATTAATTTTTAATTGGGGTGGAGGATAGTGTACACTTGGAAATACTAGTGGTCCTCTTAGGGGTTGTGTTTTGTTAACCGAGGCATTTGAAGCCCAATGTGGGAGTCTTAGTTTATCCCAAGCAGGCAGATGGCTGGTGTCAGCATTGAGTGAGCTAGTTGTCTTTGAATCATATATAGTGGTGGGGAATGTGACTAGTATTATGAACAATGCAAACTCTAGGTGTGGAGAACTCCTATTGATTTTGTCAGTTTTGGAAAGGGGTGGGGGGTGGCAAGTTCCAAGTAAGTGACCTGGAGTTGATGCAGAATCTGGCAGCAGTATAAGTGGGGGCAAGAGTTGGTAGTCGGTATGGCTGCAGGAATAATGCATGTAGCAAGAGGATCGAATGATTAGCAAAATGAAAAAGTTGTCATATTTATATGAGACAATAATTGTCTCAAGTAAATATGATAATGTTGTCATTTTGCAAATCATATCGATCCCCTTGCTACATACATATCAGCTACACTGAGTAGCTGTATTCCGCCGTATGGAAGTGCTACTCAATTGAAAATCCTTATTTAAAACCCTTGCGCATAAACCCTATTGCTTACATTTAATGTAAATGTTAATTTGGACATGGGTGAAGTTGGTTTAATAACCCCAGAACTTTGTTTTGGGGTTTTGTCTTGAAATAGTCCTATTTCCTTCATTAGGGCCTCATGTTAATGCTGCCTTTTTCCCGCCAAACATTCTTTGATTAATTAGTGAGCAGGTCCGGAACCCAGTAACATCAGCTGAGCTGAAGTCCTGCACGAAATATTTTTCTAGGCGTCGGCTCAAGCGATGTAACTCGGTTCCGGAACATAAATATTGGGCAGGAAAAAGGCTGCATTAATAAATGCCCTACATAAGGAAAAAACAGGACTGTTCAAAGCAAACCCACAAAATAATGCACTAGGATATAACACAGACCACCCAGTCCCATATTACAAAATGTAAACAGGGTTGATTTTTCTCTTAAATAAAGGTTAACCTTTTTTAAAAGGAGTGAACTGTTAATTTTGTATCACAAGTATTTTTCTTCTCCGTTTTGCTGATTATATCACAATATTAGATGTAATATGTGTGGAACAGTAGTCAACTGTTTGAAACAGTAGGTATTTTCCCTTTATACCTCACCAGCATTGTGACCTTAGTAACTGTGACATATGACCTGACCAAAGAGATGCTATCCCTGGCATACGATTCACTCCGCATGCAACTTAAGATGAGACTCCTGGAGCTATACCAAAAGTATACCGATAACCTAGTGTAATGCCCCAAAGTTGTGGCATCCCAGAAAGTTTAAAATAATTAAATAAATTAGGGGTTCGCAGGTGCTCAGAGTACCTGCTGTAGGTGTAGGCAGCAGGGTACTATGTTAAGGGGGCCCCTGAAAATAAAGATTCACCTCCTTGTAATGGGAAACTGTAAAATAATAGTAGAAAAGTGCCCTTTGCACTTTACAGTGTGGTCAAAAGGCAGATTTAAAAGCAATAGATGTCACAATGGCCTGGATGGAATGTTGTGCTGAGTGGCTCATGCACAGCATTCCACTCCAGCCAATCTAGAACCCAGGGAGGTTCAAGTTTGAAAAAATAGTTGTTCTTTTTGTCAGTTGATCCTGGGCAGGGGTAGAGGAGACAGGACACAGAAGTCAAGGGACAGTTTAGGGCTTACCTCGAGTTGAAGCCGTCCCTCTGGGCTTGCTGTGGTTCTGTGCTGCCTCCCCTGCCTGAAGACTCCCTACTCTGCGGTGTTTCGTGGTCAGTGGTGCCATCGGGGCACCACGAGTAGGAAAACCGCCGTTTACCGCGGTTTTGGGCTTGTAAGCCCCATTGTTTTATTGTTTTAGCACCCCCCAAGTATTTACTAAGTTTAATTTTCGGTCCCACACCGGCGGCAGAGAAGCACCGCATCGCCGAGTCCCTGTCGGCCCGTCTGAGGCCCCTTGCTGTCATCCCATCTGCCTGCCCATTTCCCTCCCTCTGCCAGCATCCCTTCCGCCTCCCTACATCGCAGCAGCCCCAGAAGATGGCGAAGTGGTGAGTCGGCAGCAGCACAAGAAGCGTGCTGACCGCCTGTTCAAAAGAGACTGTCTTTTTGTGTGCAGCGCAGAAGGTGCGAGGAAAGGTGGCCGAGCGCCGCAGGGGCATCAGGTTGCTAGGACCCTTAGTTTTAATATTGATGTGGAGGCGGGACTTAGTGATGCCCACAGGGAGGGGCCAGAAACGCAAGGCCATTTCAAGGCCCTATAAATATTGATAAGGTGGGCGGAATTTGGGGCGAGGATTTGCGATTAAATGACAGTAGCTCCCAGAGAGCTACACATTTAAAGCGGCCACATAATTTAAAAGGGCAATCCAGGCCCAATATAAAATGGGGCTACCAGGCCCAGTGTTAAGTGGGGCATCAGGCCCAGTGTTAAGTGGGGCATCAGGCCCAGTATTAAGTGGGGCACCAGGCCCATTATAAAGAGGGGCACCAGGTCCATTATAAAGTGGGGCATCAGGCCCAGTATTACGAGGGGCACCAGGCGCAATATAAAGTGGGGCACCAGGCCCAAGTCTTGGTAGGGCGTTAGGCTTGAGGTAAAAGTAGGGCATTAGGCCTGAGGTAAAGCTTGGTACAAAAGGGAGGCCCCGGCCTAGCGGAATAGGGCAAGCCAGCCTAGTGGTACTAAAGGGAGGCCCCGGCCTAGCGGAATAGGGCAAGCCAGCCTAGTGGTACTATAGGGAGGCCCCAGTCTAGCGGAATAGGGCAAGCCAGCCTAGTGGTACTAAAGATAGGATTCCTTAGCCACGACATACTGAAAGGGATCCTATGTTTAGAAACAGGGGTTCGTTTAAGAGTGTTCGATTTGCCTATACTGTGAAACTACTGTGATTATAGTACCTGAACTATTGCCCTAAGTACCTTAACTATTGCTCTAAGTACCTGAACTATTGCTCTAAGCACCTGGACATTGGCCCTTATCAGTAATAATTACCCCTGAAGTTATAATTTGCCCTCCTCCAGCAAATTATTGTATCATTCCACAGTTCTTTGGGCATTTTTCAGTTATATGATTACTGTTGTACGAAGACAGTCTCAATCTTCTACCACACTGCAGTCTCATAGTGTGGTCTGTAACCCCATGTACTCAGAATCAGTCTCTACTCAGAAGAAGACGTCCTCTCAGCATTCTTCACTCCTGGGAGATCATCCATCAGCTCATCACATCTGTCTGTGTCGTCTGCCGGAGTAGAGTCCGTCGCCAGTCCTACAAGTCGTGCCCGCCGTTTCTTGTTTTTCACAGCTTGAAAGTACGTCCGCTGAAACGCATCACGACAGCCATGCCAGTGTCGTTCCGTATGGTTCCTGTTCCAGATGTCCTGAAGTTGGTAATTATTACTGATAAGGGCTAATGTCCAGGTGCTTAGAGCAATAGTTCAGGTACTTAGAGCAATAGTTCAGGTGTTTAGGACAATAGTTCAGGTGCTTAGGACAATAGTTCAGGTGCTTAGAGCAATAGTTCAGGTACTTAGAGCAATAGTTCAGGTACTTAGGACAATAGTTCAGGTACTTAGGACAATAGTTCAGGTACTTAGAGCAATAGTTCAGGTACTTAGAGCAATAGTTCAGGTGCTTAGGACAATAGTTCAGGTACTTAGGGCAGTAGTTCAGGTACTTAGGGCAATAGTTCAGGTACTATAATTACAGTAGTTACACAGTATAGGCAAATCGAACACTCTTAAATGATCCCCTGTTTCTAAACGTAGGGTCTTCTGGAATAGGATCCCTTTCAATATGTCGTGGCTAAGGAATCCTATCTTTGGTACTACTAGGCTGGCTTGCCCTATTCCGCTAGGCCAGGGCCTGCCTATAGTACCACTAGGCTGACTTGCCCTATTCCGCTAGGCCAGGGCCTCCCTTTAGTACCACTAGGCTGGCTTGTTCTATTCCGCTAGGCTGGGGCCTCCCTTTTGTACCAAGCTCTACCTCGGGCCTAATGCCCTACTTTTACCTCGGGCCTAACGCCCTACCAAGACTTGGTCCTGGTGCCTCACTTTATATTGGGCCTGGTGCCCCTCATAATACTGGGCCTGGTGCCCCTCTTTATACTGGGCCTGGTGCCCCTCTTTATACTGGGCCTGGTGCCCCTCTTTATACTGGGCCTGGTGCCCCTCTTTATAATGGGCCTGGTGCCCCTCTTTATAATGGGCCTGGTGCCCCTCTTTATAATGGGCCTGGTGCCCCTCTTTATAATGGGCCTGGTGCCTCTTTTTATAATGGGCCTGGTGCCCCTCTTCAAATTGGGCCTGGTGCCCCTCTTCAAATTGGGCCTGGTGCCCCACGTAATATTGGGCCTGGTGCCCCACGTAACCCTGGGCCTGGTAGCCCCACTTTATATTGGGCCTGGATTGCCCTTTTAAATTACGTGGCCCCTTTAAATGTGTAGCCCTCTGGGAGCTACTGTCATTTAATCGCAAATCCCTGCCCCAAATTCCGCCGCTTATCATTATTTATAAGGCCTTGAAATGGCCTTGCGTTTCTGGCCCCTCCCTGTGGGCGTCGCCAAGTCCCGCCTCCACATCAATATTAAAACTAAGGGTCCTAGCGACCCGATGCCCCTGTGGCGCTCTGCCGCTTTTCCTCGTGCTTTCTGCGCTGCACAGCCAAAGACACAGTCTCTTTTGAACAGGCGGTCAGCACGCTTCTTGTGCTGCCGCCAACTCACCACTTCACCGTCTTCTGGGGCTGCTGCGCTGTAGGGAGGCGGGAGGGATGCTGGCAGAGGGAGGGAAAATGAGCAGGCAGATGGGAGGACGGCATGGGGGCCTCAGACGGCCGACAGGGACTCGGCGATGCGGCGCTTCTCTGCCGCTGGCGTGGGACCGAAAATTAAACTTACTAAATACTCATGGGGCCTAAAACAATAAAACAACAGGGCTTACAAGCCCAAAACTGCGGTAGACGGCCGTTTTCTTGCTCGTGGTGCCCCGAGGGTACCACCGACCATGAAACACCGCAGAGCAGGGAGTCTTCAGGCAGGGGAGGCAGCACAGGACCACAGCAAGCCCAGAGGGACGGCTTCAACTCGAGGTAAGCCCTAAACTGTCCCTTGACTTCTGTGTCCTGTCTCCTCTACCCCTGCCCAGGATCAACTGACAAAAAGAACAACTATTTTTTTAAACTTGAACCTCCCTGGGTTCTAGATTGGCTGGAGTGGAATGCTGTGCATGAGCCACTCAACAGAACATTCCATCCAGGCCATTGTGACATCTATTGCTTTTAAATCTGTCTTTTGACCACACTGTAAAGTGCACAGGGCACTTTTCTACTATTATTTTACAGTTTCCCATTACAAGGAGGTGAATCTTTATTTTCAGGGGCCCCCTTAACATAGTACCCTGCTGCCTACACCTATAGCAGGTACCCTGAGCACCTGTGAACCCCTAATTTATTTATTTATTTTAAACTTTCTGGGATGCCACAACTTTGGGGTATTACACTAGCAACACCTGCACCCATGCCAAAAGTGTTTGCTTCTGTACACCAGTCTCCTGTAGAAATGAGGAAAGGAACAGAAGGGGAAGATGCTTTGAACTCCTCTGGTAGGGCTGTGGACAGGATTCTCAAATGGAAATCAATGACTGCCATTTTGAGGTGCTCAGTGCAAAGGTTTATTTTCTTCAAAATGACTTAAACATTATCTGTGATAAATCTGCAGAAAATGAGAAGGCAGTGCAAGAGCAAGCTTTTAAAATATCTCTGCGAGAAACAAGTTAACTGCACCCGGAGGCTGTGGTTAAAGCTATGACCAACGACGTTGATAACATTAGTCGAAAACTTGAACACCCCAAAAACTGTTTATGCTTCAGAAGATTCAGATTAGTGGGTTTTCCAGAGACTGTGAATTCAGAATTTCCAGTTATTTGAGACTTGGTGAAATATGTTTGGATTACCTTGTTTGACATCCTACCTGATAACCCACCTCTACTTGGGAGAGCCTTCAGTGCTGGCAGGAAGCTGCATGACTCTCATACTCCTACAAAACCCACGATTCTGGCCACCTTGGCATTTGAATCTGACTGCAAATTCTTTTTCAAGCTGGCTGAAGTCAAAGGAGAATTGGAGTACAAAAATGTCAAGCATTTCTTGTTTCCAGACTATGGTTTCCAAACCCAGCAACAAAGAAAGAAATCTCTTGTCTACGCAAGTTATATTTGAAACTGGTACTCATTTCCCCCTTTTGCTACCTACCGAAGTACAAGATTGCAATAGACAGCAAGGTCAGTATTTGATCTTACTTCGAGAGGGTTCCTGCAGTAGGTCATTACAGCTAGGACTGCATCCCCTGGCGTCAGGACCACACGGTAAGCTTCTAGCTAGCAATCCATAGCAGGGGACCTCCCCCAGCGTCACCTGACTGGACATCAGGAGCATGACACTACAAAGGGGGCAGTCCCCATACCTGCTTTCAAGTTCTAACAGTTTATTATATTCTGTCTTCCTCATTCCTTTTGTCGCTGTTGCATGTCTTCTCTGTTGTCACCTGAAGAAGTGCGACAAGTGCGTCACGCAAATCCTGCATGGGGATGACCACTCCACTGCATCCTTTATCTAGACCCAAAACACCGGGTCCAGGACTGGTCGATTTGCCTTTCCTTCAGCAGGACCACACGAGCTAGATGCCAAAAAACCTTCTAAGCCCATCTGCTTGAGAAGCGCTTGGTGTCCATGGAAAAGGAGCTGTAGGAGCTGCGGGAATGTTCCTCCTCTCCCACTACTGAGCGAAAGAAGAAGAAAAAAAAGACGATGACTCGCTGGGCCCGGGATCTGTCCCCCTCTCTCCAGCACCACCAGACCGAAGAAGCAGCCTTGGTGAGTACCCTTCCTGCCCGGTCTCCATTTGCCTCGGCGGATTGGTCGCTGGCCCCTTCCTCCCGCAGTTAGCCGGCGGAGGGGAAGGAGCATTCTTCAGGAGGGTTACATTTCTGGGACTGTAAGCAGCACTCCAGCTGGTAAGCCGCCCTCCATTTCCACTGAAGAGTGCACGGCCCTGGTCAGTAAGCTGGACTCCAGCTCCTCTGCCTGACCCCGGCTGATAAGTTGGACGCTGGCTCATCTGAAGTCCTCTCGGTCATGGCCGATCAGTCGGTCGCTGGCTCACCCGATGACTGCATGGCTGAGGCTCTCCTGTCGGACCTTGGGGATTTCCGCGATGGTAATCGGAGCCAGCAGCCAGACCCTACTTCTTCCCTCGAGGGTTCTTCCTCCAGGGATTCTCTTCCTCTGACTTGGCCCGACCTCTCGCTCTCCCTTGATTCCTTGCAGGAGGCAAGCGGTGTATACTTGCAAATTCCTTCCCCTACATCGGGTACTTTGCTTGCTGGATCTTCCACTGTCCCAGTGGACCTGTCAACGGGGGTCACCCCTCCCAGACCCCCCCTTGCACACAACAGACCAGCCTTCAGATTCAGTGGTCCCTCTGATGCCTGACCCCTTCACGTTGGATACCATAGGGGAACTTGCACCTCGGAGCTCTTCCCTGATCGTCTATCTTCCCGATCAGATGATGGCCAGGGGGCCGGTTGACATCACACCGCCTCATGTCTCTACAGGCACTCCTACACTTCATGCTCCGATGCCCGAGTCTCCACCAGGTCCCTCTGGGGGCCCTACCCCTCAAGACCTGCAGCCTGACCCCTCAGCTCCTCTGCCCCCTGCTGGACAGGTAGTCCCCCCCTCCATCAGGCATGGTCCTGGCTTACCCTGTGCCACAATACCCCTATTACTCGGCACCAGGGTATCCATCACCAAGCTAACCGTCACCTGCCTATGTGAGCGGATATCTGCCGCAGGACCAGTTTTTTCAGGGGTACAAGCCACAAGGCTACCCTTTTGGCTATCCTTACTCGGGCTACCCCAACTACCCTCATTCAAGGTTCCCAGGGTTCCAGACACCTCCTCCACCTGCCCCGCCTCCTTCTGCTCCATAACCTCTTGCTCTGGACAGGTCTCAGGCTGATACCCCAGGATCTATTCCCGCTTGGTGGAAGAACGCAAAGTCTCCACTATTACAGAAGTTTGCTCGACCAGAGGTAATGCCGCTCCCTCGCCCAGCTCCTGGGTCAGCCCTCAGGAGTCTTTTCCCTACCAACCCCTGGACGTTGGACAGGGAGCCTCCCAGAGTCTTGCCTGGTGACAAAGCCACAGAGGGGCGTCAGATAAAGTCTCGTTACCCAGCAGACCAGTATCATTTGACTCTGACTCTGATTCAGACTCTTCAGAGAATTCTGGGTCCCGGTCCCCTATAGATCCCAGCAAGGAGTCTCCCCCGCCCGGATGACCCTTCATTCTCCAACCTCTTTCCGGGTCTATTCGGACCACGTGTGGCTGGGCTACCCAAGAATTGGATCCCAAAAGGAAAAGGTTCACTGAGCACCTGGACATTTCTGATGCGGACACCTTACCCATCTCTCCTTGGATGGGGTCGCACAAGGACTTGACATCCACCATTTGGCAGCAACCATCTTCTATGCCTGCGGTCTCTAAGAAGGCTGACAGGACTTACCACCCCAGGAAGGGGTTTCTCACCTCACCTCACTCTGCAGCCCAAGGCGGACTCCATAGTGATCACTGCAGCCTACGACAGGTCTCCAAGCTGAAGCATTTTAGTGCCTCTCTGCCCGATAAGGAGTCCAAACAAATGGACCAATATGGCTGCAAAGTTTACGCTTCTTTGACTTGTGTCCTGAGGTTGTTGAATTACGTGGCCCACATGATTTCCTTCCAGAAATCTTCTCTATCAGACCTGGAATCAGACATTCTGGCTATTCCAGACCAAGATCTTAGGGACAGACTCCTTAAAAAGGAGAGGCTTAATAAGTCCTCCTGCCGCTATACACTACGTGCCACCTACGAATCTGTGGACTCCATAGCACGTTGAACTGCCTTGGGTGTTTACCTCAGAAGGCCCGCATGGTTGCGCTTGGCAGGTTTGACATAGGATGTCCAATCCACCCTCCTGGATGCCCACTTCTGGGGGCCCGTCCTTTTTTTTGGGCGGGGGGCGGTGTTAAGGACATCATAATGGAGCTTCAGGAAAGTGGCAGGTCCCTCCGAGACATCCACACCCTCGATCGCTCCGGCATCAAACCCAAGCAGCCCTTTTGCTGCCAACAGCAGAGAAGGAACAGACAGCCCATGGCCAGATGTCAGGGCAAATGTCGTGCTATGGGCTCTGGGGCGCCAACCCACCCCAGCTAAATCCCACAGAGCAGTGGGAGGCCATCAGCTGGCCCTCCCCTCTGCCTCCTGATTTGTGGGATACCCGTCCATCCTCTCCAAATCTGGCAATGGAACCGCTGGGAGGATGGTTTGCTCTCCACTTCAGAGTGGGAGGTGATCACCTCAGACGCTTGGGTGTTGCAGATGATCGCAATAGGGCACTCAATAGAGTTCCTGGACCTACCCCCAGACAATCCTCTGGGCCAGTCACAGTACCCATCAAACCACCTTCCGGTGATAGGGGAAGAAATTCGGGCTCTCCTGTCAAAATCGGCCATAGAGCCAGTTCCTCCGGCTCAGGAGGGAAGGGGGTATTACTCCCACTTCTTCCTGGTGCCAAAAAAGACAGGAGATCTAACACCCATCTTGAATCTCAGTCTGCTGAACCTCTTCGTGGAATACAAGAGGTTCCGCATGTTGACCCTTCAGGGACTCTTACTCTTGCTCCTCAAGGATCAATGACTGTGCTCGATGGACATGCAGGATGCATACCTGCACATTCCTGTCCTCCCGGCCCATCGCTGCTTCCTCACGTTCATGTTCTAGGGGAACAATTTACAGTTCAAGGCTCTCCCCTTTGGCCTGTCTTTGGCACCTTGGGTTTTTACCAAGTGTCTAATGGCAGCAGCATTACGCCGCAGGGGGATCTATGTGTTTCCATACCTGGACGACTGGCTTCTGTCAGCCCCGTCTCAGGACTGTTTGAAGAAGTCCCTCTCCTCCACCTTGGACCTGTTTTCCTGACTTGGCATTATGGTGATGTACCCTAAGTCCAATCTTTCACCCTCCCAGCGACTCCCAATTTATTGGAGTGGTGCTGGACATGATCCAGGGCAGGGCCTTCTTCCCTGTGAACAGAGCGGATACTCTGAAACAGCAGGCTTCTGCTGTAGCCAACTTTCGTTGGACTACAGCGTGCTCTGTTCTTCGACTGTTGGGTCTGATGGCTCCTGCCATTCCCACAGTACCGATGGCCCAACTGCACATGAGGGTGACCCAGTGGACACTCAGGGTCCAGTGGGGCCAACACTTGGATGACCTGGACCGCAGAGTCATGGTCTCCAACAGCATGAAGAGGGATCTGCTCTGGTTGCAGGGGCGTCCCATCTCTCCTCGGGGGCCATTCAACCCCCTCCCTTACATGACCCTCCACGACAGACACCTTTGGGTCAGGGTTGGGAGACATTTGGAACCACTGCACTCAAGGAAGGTGGTTCTAGCAGGAAATGCACTTGCATGTCAGTGTTCTGGAGAAGAGAGCAGTGCTCTATGCTCTCCAGGCCTTCCAGACCCTCTTATGCCTGGGAACACTCCTGGTTCAGACCGACAACACTGCCACTGTCTGGTACCTCAACAAACAGGGAGGCACCACACTCGTACCCCTCTGCAGGGAGGCACTGCCGGTGCGGTACTGGGCAGTTCAGCGTAATCCGCTCTTGATAGCAGTCCATGTTCTGGGCGTTCACAACATCCCGGTGGACAGTCTCACGAGTGGGAACTGAAGCAAGACGTGGTAGAAGATCTGTTCGATCTGTGGGGCCATCCAGAACTGGATCTTTTTTGCCTCCCCATTCAATGCAAAACTACCCAATTTTTGCTTGCTCGTTCCCAGGCATGGTGTTTTTTGGCAAGACGCGCTGTCATGTTGTTTCACAGAGAGGTTTCTCTATGCCTTCCGTCCCTCCCCAGTTCTGTAGAAAGTCCTGCTGAACCTTCAAGCGGAGGGTGCACATGATTCTCATTTCCTCCCTTTGGCCTTGGCAGATATGCGTTCCCCCTGCCAACAATAGCTTTGCAGCAGGGGACTACTGTTTCAAATCTTGCTGAAACAAAGGGGTCCTCAGTGAAGGATTGGTAGAGGCAGTCCTCCTCCTCTTTGAGGCGACTATGCACCCCTTAGCAATCGGTGTCTCCTTGGAGACTTGGACGGCACCGGGTGTGGTGCTGCAGCTATGTGTTGGGCCTGCCTGGTCCGGTGCCATCTCGGTTCCCAGCGCCGACTCTGGTGTCTGTGAGTAGGATGGGCTCCCCTCCAACGCTGTTCTCAGTGCTGAAGGCCCTAGGATTCAGTGGTGGCCAGCCTGGAGATCTCCCTGATCTCATCCTTCACCTTGGAGGGCGAAGAGCAGGATGATTCTGACTGGCTGCCTGGCTGTGAGGAGGCCCTGGAGACTTCCCAGGTCACCCCGAGGCCTACGGTAACTCTGCAGCCTGCGAGATCCCACCAGAGGAGCCACTTCCCCTGAGCCCTCTGGGGCCATTGGGTGCCAGTCATGGCACTTCTGGGAATGGGTTACCAGAGTCTGTGCAGATTGGGGAACAGGCGCAGTCTCCGGTGCCGAGTCTGCCACCTCTGTTCCCTTACAGATGGGGATGACCTTGGCAGCTGGGGATGGGACTGAGAGGGGGTCCATTGTCACTTCCTTGGTGACTGGACCCTCTTCTTTTCCTGCTAACCTAGATTCATCCATTAGACCTCCTTCGAGGGGCAGATCTCTGGGGTGGGGGTTGCAGGGCTCGTTTGGGTGCTCTTGGTCTTTCCATGGAGCCTCTAGGGGCTCAGGAAGAACCATAGTGCTGATCATGTATGCTCTCCCCACTTAGAGGAGTTCTGCAGTTGGTGGGGATGGTGGCCTCCCTTTGGGCTCTGTATGGTTCTGTTCTCTCACCTGGGGTTTCACCCAAGGCACCACCCTGTCTGCCCCTCTGCTGTCTGAGGTTGGGTGCCCTGAGATGGACAAGATGGGTAGTCCTCCCCCCCCCCCCAACAGGAGTGGTCTCCTGCACAATCTCACAGCCCTTGCAGAGGACCTCCCCTGGTTCGCCAGGCTGCTTCCGCTTATCATCCTCTGCCTCTCTTTCCCCCTTCTTCCTGGTCTCCTTAGTCTGAGAGGACCTATGACCTGGGAGGAGTTCAGGGGATCAGTGGCCACATTTCACTGGTACTTAAGGCTCTTAACGAGGTCATCTTTAGACCTCAAACCCCAGTGCTGCCTCCCTCTGAGCCTAGCTCCTCCAAATCTTCCACTGCCTCCACTGAGGAAGAGGATGCTTCCCTCCACTACTCTGCTTATGCGGACTTCACATCATATCAATGCTTCCTGGCAGAGATGTTGGAGTAGCTTCACGTCTCTCATTTCACCGGACATAATCCTGCCTGTATGACACTCGTTCCTTGGGGAATACGGTGCTGATTACATGGTCTTACCTCCTTGGCCACAGCCATTCGTGGAGGCCTCATAAGCTGTCTGGCAACGTCCCACTGGCCCAGCTCCTGCTCCTAGGGACTGCAAGCCCAGATATTGCACTGCTGTGGGATCTCCAGGTACCATGTCTCGCCCCTTCTCCGGAGTAAAGCTCCTGGATACCCCATCCGGGCATCATCACCTCTGGCATGACCCCCCCACCCCCCGGAGTCTGATTCGGCTGAGTTTGACCACTGGGGAAAAAGGGCGTTTTCAGCGGTGCGCCTCCTTTTGTGTATCCCGGCCTATCAGGCACATCAGGTAGCCTAAGCCAGGCATCTCTGTACACTGCTAGGTCAGCTCCTGGCAGCAATGCCTGATTGTGAGGAAACCAGGCAAGCCATAAGCCTTTCTGCACGGAGCCTAGAGCTTGCAAGACACCTCTCCAGGGCAGCGTATGATGCTAATGAGGTGACTTCAGGCTGGTAGGAACATTGGTCTGCATATGGCAGCCGGCATGGCTTCGTCTATCAAAGTTGTCACCCGTGGCCCAGCATAGGTAAGTAGGTAGCTAGGTAAAAGTTTTTTTATACAGGTAATACATGTCGTTTGGACAAAAAGTCTAGTTTGCAAGACAGACCTGTGTAATCCCTATCTAAAAACATACAAGTTTCAGTATTGACATAAACACATAAACATGAAATATAAATGTTACTAATATAGCAACAAATAGCATAGGGTGCTGTCCTCACCTTTTTGGGGGCCCATTTTTTCTCTCTGAGGGCAAGGCTTGAGTTGCAGGGGCGCCTTCCATCTCCCAGAGCTCAGGAGCCTCCACCTGCCCCAGACTGTTCATGGCCCCCTCCTCCTGTGTCTTCCCCCACAGGAGGCTGAGGGAATTCTTTTCTCCCTCAGGATTTGCCAGCTCGGCACTCTGACCCAAGCGTGATGAATGCTGGTGATTGACTTGAGGAAGATAGGAAAATGATGTACTCACAGTAATTCTTGATCTTCCCAAGTATCTTCACCATTCATCACAACCCACCCTTCCTCCACTTTGGCCAGGTGCAGGTCATCAGTCGAGTCATAGAAACACTACACTACTAGGCACTACCTAAGAGGTATTGACACATTCTTGTGTACCTACTTCTCCCCCTTTTTCTGTGAATTACAACTTTCACCCTAACCGCTCTGCCCTATTTCTTGCCTCCTTCCCCGATCCTTCTTTCACCTCACCCCTCTCGGCCTCCACCTTCTTTCCACTATTGATATCTTCACTTACCTGAACCTTTTCTCCCAAATCTAGCTATACCTATTTGACAAAGCACCTTGGGCTGCCTCCTTTTATTAGGTTATTTTTGATTTCCTACCGATTTATAGTTTTTTATTTTAGTTGCAATGTTAATGTCATATTGTCATTTTAAATACTTTCTTGTCAAAATTTTATGTAATACCATCCATTGTATGTCTGTCACCATTCCCACTGACGTGGAATATTTGTAAAAGAGCTGTTATGTTCTCAAAGGTATTGTAATCCGAGAATGAATGAATAAATAACTAAACAAATAAATAAACAGAGAAACATAGAAGTTGATGGCAGATAAGGACACTCTGGGCCCACCGCACCTGCCCTGTTTTGTAGCTATCGTGACCCAGTGAATCCCAAATTAGACTAATGGTCACTCTTTTAGTGATTTCAGGCTTCCTATGTGCCTGCCCCATGCCTTCTTGAAGTCTGTAACTGTTTCTGCCCCCAACACCTTAGCTGGAAGACTGTTCCATCTACGTACTTCCTCATGTTTCCGCTGAGCCCCCCTCCCCCAGTTTAATGTTGTGGCCTCTGGTCCATGGGCACCTTTTCCTTTGAAAAATGTCATCAACTCGTGCTCCGTTTCTTCCCACAATATATTTATATGTCTCTATCATGTCCCCCTCCTCTCCTCCAATGAATATATATTTAGCACCCTCAACCTGTCTCCATAGGGTTTATTATGTAGGCCTCCCACAATCTTGGTTGCCGTCCTCTGTACAGCCTCCACTCTGTTTACATCCTTCTGTAGATGGGGTCTCCAGAATTGGACGCAGTGCTCAAGGTGAGGCCTTACAAACTATCTATACAGTGGGAGTATAACCTCCCTCCTTCTGCTGGTTATAACCTTACTTATACCCAGCATCCTGTTAGCTCTTGCTGCCGCCTTGTCACATTGTTTGGCCGTCTTCAGGTCATCTGAGGTGATGACACCCAGATCGCTGTCCTGCTTGGAGCTTGAAATGTTCTCACCACCTAGGTTGTACACTGCCCCGGGTTATTGTTTCCCATGTGCATAATCTTGTATTTTTTGCATTGAACCCCAGCTGCCACTCCCTAGACCAGTCTTCCAATCTTTTTAGATCTTTTTGCATTTTGCCCACCCCATCCAGATTGTCCACCTCATTTCCCTTCCAGCCCCTTGGCAGTGTCACTGATGAAGACATTGAAGAGGACCGGGCCCAACACTGATCCCTGTGGAACTCCGCTGGTCACCCTTCCCTCTGCAGAACATGTGCCATTTACCATCACCCTCTTAGTCCTACTGCCTAGTCAGTTCCCCACCCATCTCAGTATTTTGCCTCCTACCCCCAGGCTTCCTAGTTTATTTAGCAGCCTTCTGTGTGGCATCGTATCTAAAGCTTTGCTAAAATCCAGATATGCCACATCCACCGCTCTCCCCTGATCCACCTCTCTGGTTAGCCAGTTGAAGAATTCTATAAGATTAGTTCGTCAGGATTTCCCCTTGGTAAAACCATGTTGTCTTGGGTCTTGGAGACAGTTTGTTGTCAGGTGGTCCTCTAGCCTTTCCTTCAGAGAGTTTTCCATAAATTTACATGCCACTGAGGTCAGGCTTACTGGCCTGTAGTTCCTGCCTCTTCCTTACTACCACTCTTATGTAGTGGGACCACATCTGCCCGCCTCCTCCAGTCTTCCGGCACCTCCTTGTCTCCAGTGATAGACTAATCAAAACTGCCAGTGGTGCTGCCAACACCTCCCTCACCTCTCTCAGTACCCTAGGGTGTACTCCGTCTGGACTCATTGCCTTACCTATATTTATAGCTGTCCATTCCCTGAGGATCCTTTCCTCTGAGAATGGACCAGTGTCCAGCTCCCTTCCTTTTGTGTCCCTCACCTTTAAAGATAGGCCGTTTCCTTCCCCCTCCTTAGTGAGTACTGAACAGAAATGTTTGTTCGGTACTTTTGCCTTGAGTACATCACCGTCCAAGCTCTCGCCTTCCCCATTATTCAGCTGGACAATACCCCCTCTAGATTTTTTCTTATCGCTTATGTACCTAAAGAATGTTTTGTTGTAGTTTTTTATTGAAATTGCCAACTTTTCCTCCGTTTGCACTTTCGCCAACCTAACTGCCGTCCCCACTTCTCTCTGTTTTATCTGGTATCTCTCGCTGTCTTCTTCTTCCTGAGTCTGCATGTAAGTCCTGAAGGCCAACCTCTTAGCCCTAATCTTTTCAGCCACTTCTCCAGAGTTATAGCAATAGGGTCCTTGGGAGGATATTTATAAAAAAAAAAAAAAAAAGAAGGCCTCAGGTTCTCTTCTCCCTCCCCAAGATCATCCTCCACTTTTAGAAGGATCTTTTGGTAGAGCCTTCAAGGGGATAGAGATGACAAAGGTCCTCCTGTTGTTTCCTCTACTTCTCCGAACCCTCCTTTTTGTACTCCTCCTTGGGGGTAATATAAAAAAAAAAAAAAAAACAGGAGAAAAGAGAGCATTTTGAGGATTGGTCCTGCTGCACTTTTCTGTAAGGAGATCACCTAGGCTGTGATCCCTTAAACTATCCTCCTCCTTCCTACCCCCCCTAGTTCTTTACCCTCTCATGCCCAACCTTCAATCTGAAATCCCCCCCAAAATAAGAGAATATTAAATAGATGGGGAAAAAAAAAAAAAAGATGGAAGAATGGAAGCAGCCTGCTCCACACCCACTCATTGCCCAGCTGGGCAAAATCTTGGGTTATTTTTGTTTCAAATATCTCTTCTCGGACCTCAGGTCTGGCATCCTCTCTAGGGTCCCCTGCCTCAAGATTAAAAGGGGGGGCAGTGGGAGGAGGACTGGCATGCGTGTGCGCGCCTCTCTCTCTCTCTCTCTCTCTCCCCTTCTTCCACCTAGGGCTGTCCAGTGTACTGGCCATCTCTGCTCTTCCTAGTCCCTCTACTTATCTATGTCTATTAATTTACCATTTTGTCTTTGTTTTCTCCTACCCTTCCTATCCCTCAAGTTTGCCTGCCCTCCCTCCCTCCTGTCCCTGTTTCTATCTTCCTCTCCTGGCAGACAGAGCTGAGGAGCTGGGAGGAGTCTGCATTGGTTACTGGCCACTCGACAAATGCCACGTAATATGTCAGCCTCGTGTGCGGCGCCATCTGTGTTGTTGGTTCCGCCAACACTGGAAATTTCTTAGAGACAGGCTCCCGAGCAGAGTCCAATCCTCCAGCCTAGGCCCAAGCTTGATGAATGGTGAAGATACTTGGGAAGATCAAGAATTACAGTGAGTATGTAATTTTCATCTATTAACAGTACTTAATGTGAAAGGGTCCAGAAAGGGCTAGCAGTCCTAAAGATATACTATATAAGGCCCTGGGACCAGATGGGATACATTCGAGGGTACTCCGGGAACTGGCAGCGGGACTGGCTGAGCCCTGATAAACTTTTCAGTATCTCATTACAGACTGTGGTAATTCTGAAGGACTGGAGGGTGGTGGATGTAGTTCTATTCCATAAGGGAGGAAGGCAAGAAACAAGCGGGGTACTACAAACCTGTCCGTTTTATCTCTGTAGTGGGTAAGCTGATAGTTACAGATTAAAGAGGACCTTGTGGACTACCTAGAAAGCAGGCATCTCTCAGGATAGTAAACAGCATGGGTTCGTGGCAGGGAGGCCTTATCGGTCTAACTTGATAGATTTCTTTGACTGTATGATGAGGGCATTTGATGGGGCTATGCTGTGGATTTACCCTATTTCAGCTTTAGCAAGGCTTTCAACTAGGTGCCTCACAGATGATTGCTTAAGAAGATGGAGGATCTGGGTGAGACTAGGGACATAAGATTGGTAGGTATCTGGCTTAAGCGGATGAAGCAGAGAGTTGTGGTTAATGGGGTCAAATAAGAAGAGAGGGAGGTCACAAGTGGAGTGCCGACAGGGCTCTGTCCTGGGCCTAGTCCTCTTCAGTATGTTCATCAGAGATATTAGAGAAGGAATCTGGGGCAGGTTGCGTCTCTTCGCAGATGATATTAAGCTCTATAGGAGGGCGGATAGCAATGAAGGAGTCGTGGAAATGCAGAGTGACCTGTAAAGACTAGAGAGGTGGTCCAAGGTTTGGCAGTTGAAAATCATTGCCAGAAAGTACAAGGGAAAGGGGAAAGAGTGTAACAAAGAAAGGCACACTAAGCTGAAGCTTGTTTCCAGGTGCGACTTGGGAGCACAAGGAAGTCAAATGACTTGCTCAAGGTCACACAGTATGCAAGTTGGGGCTGTGGGATTCAAACCCAGGTCTCCAGGTTTGCAGCTCAGTGCCCTAAACCACAGCACTATATTGTCTCCCAGGTAATGCATCTAGGAAACAAGAACCCTAGTACAGAGTACTAGATGGTTGTGGTAGACTTAGCACTGTGGTTGAGGAACAGGACCTAGGAGTCATCAGTAGTGACTCCCTCAAACAATCAAGCCAGTGCAACAAGGCCGATAGCAAGACAAACAGGATGCTGAGGGTGTATTGGGAGAGGTGTTGACAGCCGAAGAAAAGTAGTAATACTATCTCTATAGATCTTCGGTGAGGGGACACCTGTAGTACTGTGCCCAGTTCTTGAGTCCTCCTTTCAGGAAATGAGGACAAGCTGGAGGTGGTGCAGTGAATGGTGACAAAAATGATTCGGGATCAGCAGGGCAACTCTTATAGGGAACACCTCAAGACACTGAACATGCACTGTCTGGAGACCAGCCGGGAGACGGGAAGATATGATAGAACCTTCAAGTTCCAGAAAGGAGTAAGAGGGGTTAATGGGGGGATTATTTAGCATACGAATGACAGGAGGGAGGTTCAACAGGGATATGATTGTGTTATTTAACAGAAAGGGTAGTGGAACTGTAGAACAGTCTACGAGCAGAGGTGGTGGTGCCAAAACCATTAATGGTTTCAAGCACAGTTGAGACAGTGTGAAGGGTATTGTGATTACTCATGGTTACAGTAACAGGGAGGGGAATAGCAGGGTGGATAGGGACAGCTAAAACCCTGTATGGGCAACAGGTCCTGAGGTTAGACAGGGAACCACGGGCAGGCTGGATGGACCATCCTTTTCTGCTGTCATTGTCTGTGCCTCTGTGTTTCTATGTAACTGATCTCACTGATGTCAGGTGAGCGTAACAATTGAAAGTCTGACTTGGCATATGGAGTGTTCCATGTGCACGTTCTGTATCTACTTCATAATTACGGAAAATATTGAATCATTTTGGCGATCAGCAGAAGTTGTTTACTTATTTGTTAACTCCTAGAGTATCAAGTTTATGTAATGGACAGAAATGTGGATTTTGCAACTGGCAGGGTAACTAATTTGTTATGTTTGCTTGCACGCATGTGCAAGAAACATAGTGCTATCATCCTAGTTTTTGTAGGTGTGGCACCCTATCTTTCAGTTCAGTCAGTGTGTTTGCAGGTGTGGCTACAGGTGCGGCCACAGTTCACCACTGAATGCTGCAGCTGTCTATGACAGCAGTTGAAATTGCAGTGGCGTACAGTTGAAAGGGAGAGACCGCTTCAGTTAGCAGCGATAAGATGGTGTTGATTAGCATATTGCTGGCAATCCTGCTAGTATAAGTTTCTGCATTCTCTTCCTGGAACATAAATTCAGTTTGAAGTGAACTTTTCCTAGGACAATCTTTATGGGAGGAGGCAAGCGACTAAAATGACATCCTTGGAATGTTTCCAAAAAAAGATCTAATTGCCATCCTTGGAATGTTGAGTCAGAGTTCAGGGTAGGAATGGCATTGACAAAAGCAGGAAAACAGAACCCCAAAGAGACTGAAAAAGTAGACGTAGTTGTCTGCTGGCACACCTGATCAGTATTGTAATAATATTCCCCAACCCTCTGAGTGTCTCTGAATAGCGCTCCCCCCTGCCCGCCGCACACAGTATGGCTGACGGGGTGCCCAGTCCTCCTTCCTGACCCGCTACTCTAGTAGTTTAGGTGCCACGCCTGAGCCCACCCCAACGTGGCATAAGTGAGAATGGTGACGGGGTGCCAATCCCTGCCGCTCAATTACCCTCCCCAAAAGAAGCAGACTTCCAGTTGCCACGCCCGATGGTGGTGCCCAATCCCCTGTCAGCTCCATTGACCCCCAAAAAACCTTCCAGCTGCCACGCTGGAGCCCACTAGCGTGGCACAAATCCAACGTTGTCTTCCTAAAAGAAAACAAACACCTGAAAAAAGAAAAAATGGTCCCTCGTTGATTGTCTTGCCCCCAACCCGTGCCCACCCTCTGGGCATCCACCTCCCACACCCCCCCCACCCCATACTTACCTCTGGAGGCCGGGCGAGACTATCTTTCGTGGACCGGGAACACATCTGCACTCTTCAAAGCCGACCGCGAACTGAATAAATGCCGGTAAACTGTATAATGGAATAAATAGGGTTTCTTCAACTTTGATGCATATCTCAGGCATTTTTTTGAATTTTGGCACTGAATTTTCAACGTGGGGTTTTTGAGACCCCTCCTCATGAATTCTGGCACTGTCATGGCGTTAATGGGCTCCAAAAGGTGATTTTGCAGTCACTGAGCGGAACCACCTTCCTGGACTGATTTTATGAAACGACAGTGTTACAGTTCATGGGGTAGGCCCTCAAAAACCCTATGCTGAAGATCTGGTGAAAAAATTCCCAAAACTGATTAATTTGCGAGCATGTGTTGCGCCGTTCCTACCCACACTCTTAAGTTCGCGAATTTTTAATATTTTCACTCCAGATTTTCAACATTGCCATTTTACCACACCTCCTTATGAGTATTACAGCTGTCATTTTTCACATCTCGCCCAAAATGTGTTTCCGCGCATGTAGCGCACAGTGGCGCAGTCGGTGTGTAAAATCAATGTTCGGGTTAGATTAAGAAAATCACAGTGGCACTGTTCATGAGCAGAGGTCTTAAAATGGCTGTGTTAAAAATTTGGTGACAAAAGTCTATAAAATGACTGTTACGAGCGAGCATTGCGCAGTTTCCACGCACCCTTGTAAGTTCATGAATTTGTAATATTTTCAGTCCAGATTTTCACCACTGGCATTTTTCCACACTTCCTTATGAACAGTACAGCTGTCATTTTTCACACCATGGCCGAAATGTGTTTTCGCACTTCCAGCGCAGAAATGCGCGGTCGCTGTGGGAAATCAGTTTGGGACAGATTAAGAAAATCACAGTGACACTGTTCATGAGCGGAGGTCCCTAAATTCCTGTGACAATCTGCTGTAAAAAATATCTAAACTAATTACGTTATTGGTGTGCGTTGCACAGTTTCTACGCATGCTTGTGACCGTGATTTTTAAATATTTCCTGCAGATTTTCAACATTGCCATTTTTTACACCTCCCTATGAACAGTACAGCTGTCATTTTTCACATCCTCTTCGAAATGTGTTTTCGCACCTGTGGTGCCAAATGGCATAGTCGCTGCGCAAAATCAGCTTTCGGCTAACAAACTGATACTGCCACTGGTCATGAGGTGGGGGTCACAAAATAAACCATGTTGAAAATTTGGAGTGAAAATACCAACGAACACCTGAGGCGTTAGGGTTTCTGACCATAACGCCCCACCCTGTAGAGACTGACAGGCATCAGGAGTGTGACTTGGGATTGTCTCCTGTAATGCTCATACCATTCCACCCCCCCTCCCACACCCCACACCCTACAGCCAGTGAGGGGCATTGAGGTTTGCCTTGGACTCTTCGGCCCCAAAGTTTACCCCATTCTCCTATGCAGCACGCATTTCACCATATTTCCCGATGGAATGGGGTGAACATAAGGGCCAAAGACCCGAAGGCACACCGTGACACTTGTCGATGTCTGCAGGGTGGGGTTGTGGTGAAACGGCATGGCCGTTATGCCTGATTACCCAAAGGCACACCCCAGTACCTGTCAGTATCTGCAGGGTGGTGGTGGGGTTGGCTTCAGTTCAATACTTCACTGCCATTCCTATTATGCAGCTCTGTAACTCCTACACTACCAATGCCAATGCCTGCAAGCAAACATTCAGCATTGACAAATGCTTGTTTCATTTATTTTATTGTGGTTCTCTCCAGTTGAGTTGGCTTGTTGTAGCAGTATTACAGCAATGAATGTTTAATTTGTTTACCTATGTATTTTCAATTGTCTGTAATCAATATTAAATTACCAAAACTAAGTATTAAAAAAACAAACAAACAAAAAAACTGGTCAAAGAGAGACACTGTCTCCTACCAGATTGATCACTATTGATGTCACAATGAGTGAGGTTGTAATGCAGATAAGATAGCATAAGATATGTCAACTGACGTGAGAGAGCTGTTCTACATGTACTGCTCAGATATAAAACCTAATTAGCAAACGGAAAATGAAAAATCATTCAGAAAGAACTGGAAGGGGACAGGATCAGTTGTGTTCCAGGACAGTAGCTGCCGCTGTTGTTTTCACAGGGTTCTTGTGGATTTTACTTGGTAGGTTAGTTCTTTTCTTTCTTACTTCTAAGGGGCTAGCAGGGTATTGTTTTTGGTGCTGCTGGATGTTTGTAAACTGATTTGGTGGCTGTAAGTGGGGCTCATTTTGTGGGTGTTTCACTGTGTAACAGACTGCGCTGGTAGAGGCCTATTTCTTCTGATTTAAAACCTATTTGGTGGGATTTGCTTGGGCCTGGTTCTTTGGCTGCTGGGCTTGGAGGAGACACAGGGCTGATACACTCTCTCTCGAGTCAGGTATCTGCCCAAGACCCACCCTCCCAGAAGTCTGCAAATTTATAGGGAACACCTGCCTGCAATGGAGAAAAGGCTGCAGGTGCAGCTCATGTAGTTCTAGCCACTGGGTAGGATTTAAAGGCTGGGAGAGGGAGCTTTGGGAGTTGTTCATTTCCCTTATAAGTTTAGTGTGTTGTACTGCACCTAGTAACAGGGTTAATGGTGTACAGTGGGACTGTCTGTAAGATTAGTGGGAGACCTGATGAGGCAGTAGGGGTATCTTGTACTAGGGGAACCTGGTGGCTCACCAAGGAAACCTATTTGGAAGGGATGGAACCACACATCATTAGGGCCGGCATCTTTGGGAGGGTGGTGGGGTGCACAGGGTGTGGAGCAGCCATGATACTGGACTGGGCTTGGAAGTTCGGTGGTTGCCCAGTGTGCTACCAGCTAGCACAGCTTAGGAGGAGGTTGGGGATCAGGAGAAAGCTGGGGAAGGGGTGGTATGGTTGGGAAGGGGCTGGGAATCTCCCACAGGGTTGCACCAAGCACTGGGGGTGGGGGCATAGGGAAAGGAGTGCAGGAGAATACTCAGGGGTCACATAGGGAACCTGGCAGAGGGGGTCCAAAAGGACACTACCAAGGAAGCAGGCAGGAAACTGGGGGCCCTCACAAAGGGGGGACGGAGGGACAACATTCTCAGGGAAGTAGGCAGATGGCCAGGGCTGGACAGAAGGAAGCAAGGCGGGGAGGTGGATCAGACCTTACACTCAGTAGCCGCTTCAATTCTCTTCTTCTGCTCAAGGATGAGGGGGGTGATGTAGCCATGACAGGGGTAGTTAGAGATGGAAAGGGAGTGGGAGGCAGGAGGCAGGGGCCAGATAGCAGGAAGAACAGGGGGGACCTGGAATGCAGGAGAATGGGGAGCAGTGAATCAGAGCAGGAGGGGCAGGGGAAGAGGGAGAAAGCGCAAGGAGAAGGACCAGAAGTACAAGGAGGATTCAGTAAAGGATGCTGAGGGTTTAGGCCAGGGAGCCACGACTACCAAGGAGGAACTAAATGGAGACAGGAAGGAAGGGAGGATGAGCCAGGCTAGTTTAGCAGATGGGGAGAAGGACCAGTTCCGAGCAGTGAGGGGGGAATTAGCAAGGTACAGAAGGATACTCAGGAGGAGGAGAGGCATAGGATTGGAGGGAGGGTGGCCATGGTAAATAAGGAGGGGTGGCATGTGGCACCCAGAAAGGGGAGGAACACGAGCCAGCTGGGTGGAGGGCCTGTAGAAAGGATGAGGGACATGGAAGGGGGGGATGGAGGAAAGGAGGGTCAGAGTGCTCCTGCTGGGGATTCTATGATCAGGGGTATCAAATGGGATAGGGAGGAGAAGCCTGGCCAGTTAGAACAAGATGCTTCCCTGGACTAACGTGCACAGGGCTAAACACGAGGTATATCAGCTGGCAAAGGATTGTGGGGGTTCCCAGACATACTGGTCCACCTGGGTACAAATGACATTGAGGAAATAGCGAGCTAGCGATACAGGCAAGATTCAGGAGCTCGCCAGGGTCTGTCATGACATAGGATGCACAGTTTCCTTCTCAGAAATCCTGCCAGTGCCAAGGGCTAGTGGGAACACAAAAGGAAAATTAGGAGATAAACCAGTGGCTCAGGGAGTGGTGTGAGGCCAGAGGGTATGGGTTGATGGGGATTGGGGAGACCTGGGAGGTTAAGGAGCTGTATGCTGAGACAGACTACATCTCAATTTGGAGGAGAAATCCTAAGTTGAAAATAGAGGGTTCATTGGTGAAAAGTGGGTTTAAACGTGTGAAGGGGGTGGGATGGGAGAAAAGGCTGTCAAGGGGGTGCCGATAAAGGAGGGACTCTGTCTCCACCCCTGGGGACCAGGAGGATTGCAAGAAAAGGCCAACTGGCAAAGTGCAGACCAGGGGAAAACAGAATCCCCATGGGAACATGAGCAGGGGAAATGGAACTATAGGGAAAGGGTGGAAGGTAGTTCTGCTAAATGCCAGGAGCTTGGGTAATAAAATGCCTGAGCTCCAGGCGATGCTAACTGAGGGAGCAGTGGATGTGGCAGCGGTCACTGAGACTTGGGCCACTGCAGGACATGACTGGGACCTGAACCGGAGGGTTACACTATGTTCAGGAAGGACAGGGGGAGGGAAGGGGAGGAGGGGTAGCAATGATAGTCAAAAACTGCATTGGCATAGGGGGAGTAGAGGAGGCGGAGGGAACCGTGGAGGCAATTTGGGTCACCTTGATAACAAGGGGGGGCAAGAGAGTAAAAATAGGAGTGGTGTATAGACCCCCTGCCCTGGCGGAGGAGCTGGAGGACAGTCTGGTGGCAGATGTTAGGAGAAACTGCAGACTGGGCAGAGGAGCGTGGTGGTGTTGGGGACTTAAACATGCCAGGAACAGACTGGGAGACTATGACATCCTCTGTGACCAGGGAACAGAGGTTGTTGGATGTCTTTCAAGACGCTGCTCCTAACTCAGCAGGTGAGGGAACCACTAGGAGGCACGGGTACTGGATGTGGTCCTGGCAGACAGTGACCAGATTGGGGGCATGGAGGTAAGGGACCCATTGGCTGGGAGTGACCATGCCACAGTCTGGTTCTGCCTGGACCTAGGAGGGGTAGAAGGCTGCACAAAGGCAAGTAACCGACTTCAGGGCGGATTTTAAGAAATGGGAAGGATCCTTAAGGAGCATTTGGATGGGATTGGTTGAGCATGGGCCTGATAGTAGGTGGGAAATCATCAGGAGAGGTGTGCAGGATGCTACCAGCACCTGTGCAAGAGTAAGGCGAATACGGTGGGGCACAAAACCCTGTTGGTGGACCAGGGAGGTCCAGGAGGTGGTGCGGGGAAAGAAAGCAGCCTATAAGCAATTCAAGTGCTCAAGGAGTGAAAGGGATCGAGGGGAGTATGAGCTGATGGCTAGAAGGGCCACTAGAGTGGTGAGGGCGGCTAAGGCAAGGAAGGAGCAGAACCTGGCCAGGGAAATTAGGAGAGGGAACAAGGTGTTCTTTAGATACATTGGGGAAAAACGAAGGGTGAAGGGGCAGATTAGCAGGATTAAATCAGGGGAGAGATGGGCACAAGACCCGGGGGAGCAGGCTGAGGTACTAAATGAGTACTTCACCTCAGTTTTCACCAAGGAAAATGGGGGTGCTGTCATCACATGGAGGAGACAGAGATACTGAGGAGGGGGGACCTCACTGATCGGCAGGTCTGGGGAGAGGGGAGGCATCACTGGCAGGTGGGGGAGGGCTAAGCAGGAGAAGGGGTACGGAGGTGGGAAATCACAGCAGAGAGAGTGAGGGAAGCCCTCAGCCCCTTAAGACGGAGAAAGCACCGGGCCGGATAAATTACATCCCAGAGTGTTGAAGGAACTTGCAGATGTCCTGGCAAAACCCTGGCAGAGCTTTTCACCATCTCTTTGAGGACAGGGTGGGTGCCCTAAGACTGGAAGGTGGCACATATAGTGCCTATCCACAAGGGGGATCAAGGAGGTGGCAGGGAAACTACAGGCCTGTCAGCCTGACCTCGTGGTGGGCAAGGTGATGGAGGGCATTGTCAAGGAGAGGCTAGGGGGGACCTGGATAAGTCAGGGTGCCTGGACAATAGACAGTATGGATTCATCCAGGAAATCGTGTCAGACAAACCTGGTGGAGTTCTATGACTGGGTGACAAGTGCCTTGGACCTGGTAGAACCAGTGGATGTCCTCTTTCTAGACTTCAGCAAGGCATTGACTCTGTTCCTCACGTGGGCCTGTTGGATAAGCTGGGAGAAATGGGAGTGGGAACCAGATGATCAGATGGATAGGCAATTGGCTCCAGGACCCGGAGGGTCGAGTTGGTGGGATAGTCTCATCCCCGAGGAGGGTCATTAGTGGGGTCCCACAGGGATCAGTCCTTGGGCCCCTTCTGTTCAACGCCTACGTATCTGACATAAGGACAGGAATCAGGAGTGAGATGAGTCTCTTTGCGGATGACTCAAAAACTGGGGCGGTGGTGGATGAGGAGGAGGGGAGGGTGGCCCTACAGGGGGACCTGGAGGCTCTGGAAAGATGGTCTAGAAAGTGGAAGCTGAGGTTCAATGCAGGGAAATGCAAGGTACTCCACCTGGGGGCCAGAAACCCAGGCCAAGTGTACACCCTGGGAAATGCTACAAGTCTCGATGGCTGAGAGGGACCTGGGGTGGTGGTGGATGTCAAGATGAACAACTCTGAGACTTGTAGGAGGCAGCAGCAAGGCCAACAGGATGCTGGGATGCATCGCTAGGGGATCACCTCCAGAAGGAGGGAAGTGATACTCCCTCTGTATAACTGCTTGGTGAGGCTGCACCTGGAGTACTGCGTGCAGTTTTGGAGGCCACACTTAAAGCGGACATTAACCTCCTGGAGAGGTCCAGAGGAGGGCAACCAAAATGATTTGGGGCTTGGGGACAGGACCTATGAGGAGGCTCAAAGAGTAAATATGTACACATTGGAAGAGGAAGGGACCGGGGACATGATAGAGGTCTTTAGGTACATGAAGAGGGTAAATAGGGAGGAACAGTCGGGGTGCCGGAGGAAGGGGCCACTAGAGGGCATGGCTGGAAGCTGAAGGGGAAGATTCAGGGAGAAATGAGGAGGTGCTACTTCACTGAGAGGGTGGTGGAGCCATGGAATGCACACTGCCTAGGGGCTGGTGGAGGCAGAGACAGTGGAGGGGTTCAAGAGGGGGTGGGACAGGTACAGGGGAAGGGTTCTGGAAGCAAAATCTAATGCAGCAAGAATATCCGGAACTGGGAAGGGAGAAGCCAGAGAAGGCGAGGGGGACAGCAAGGTCAGCACCCAGGTTGGGGACTGACCAAACGAGCAGACACGAAAGACCATTAGGCCTATTCTGCTGGCATTTTAGTATGTATGTTAGTATGTAATAAAGAGTAACTGGTTGCTTTAATAATAAAATTATCTGTATGCTGTTTTTGACGTTATTAACTTTGTAAATACAAAACAAAATGTTATTCAGGGTTTACCTATACAAGCCATATAGAGAGAGAGAAAATACAGTAATTGATAGTCAACCATCCACGTGCAAGTTATCCTCCCTATCAAAATTTACACCTTAAACATCTCCAGAAAGCCTTCTGCATCCTTAGGATCTCCATACAACTGCAACCCTGTAGCATTAGATATACTTTGCTTCATAGGAAACAGCAGGGAATGAATGACCCTCCCATTCCCCGAGGGCCACTCTCACTGCTTTGAAGGCCTGACTTTGTTCTCTCACAACAAAGGGAATACTTCTGAATTTCAACAGCATTTTTTATAAGAGAAATGAGTACATGCTATTAAAACAAAGATGTGGAGCATTTGAAAGGGAGTGATCCCTGAACTCTTTGTGCTGTTTGAGTCTCTGAATGGATGACGCTGTTTCTTACCATTCCTATCATGAGAATAGAATTACTAGATGAAGCAACTGAAATGAGCTTCTTCCACTAGAAAAGTTTGAGGCTCCTCTCCCCTTTTTATAAAACTACATCAAAGATTCCCCTTCTAAATCACCAGGCTGTGAACCTCTGCCCCCCATTTTGTCATAGCTGGACCTGTCATACACACTAACATTAAATGCGGAATGAGAGAGAGAGAGAGAGAGATGGGGTCATACAAGATCTTCGGTGGCTTCAGGGTCGAGAGCGTGAACGAGATCACCATTCTTCTACTTCCTGTCTGATTTTGTTCCCCTTCACAGCTGCAGCACCAGCAAGTGGGACAACGGGTCCCACAGAGAACACTGCCTGCCATTTATGGCCACCAAGAGACTGCAACTTGACATTTCGTGGATGGAGTACATCAAACAGTCTGTTATTTTTAGTCACTCAGCCGCTCCCTGGCCACAAAATCTTGAGCAGCTCTAGGGTCAAGAGGGTGAACGAGGTCACCATTCTTCTACCTCCCCTCCAATTTTGCTCCTCTGCACAGCTTTAGCATCAGTGTTTGGGACAAACAGAGACACTGCCTGCCAAGCTCTGGGGTTGAGAGGGCGAATGAGGTTGCCATTCTTCTGTCTCCCCTGTGCTTTTGCTCCCTTGCACAGCTGAGCTCTAGTGTTTGGGACAAGAGGTCCCACAGAGACACTGCCTGCCATTTTCAGCCACCAATTGATTGCAGTTCTTCATTTTATGGGCCAAGTACATCATAGAAACATAGAAGAAGATAACAGATTTAGCAAAGTTATTTAACTTGTCCCTAGATACAGGGTGTATTCTGAGTGACTGGAGGACGGCAGATGTAGTACCACTGCACAAGGGAGGCTGCAAGGAGGAGGCAGGGAATTACAGACCTGTCAGCCTCACATCAGTGGTGGGCAAGGTGATGGAGGTGCTAGTAAAGGAAAGAGTGGCAAAATACTCAACGGACAACAAACTTAGATGAAAAGCAACATGGATTCACCAGTGGGAGATCTTGCCAAACAAATCTGATGGAATTTGTTGATGGGGTAACAAAGGTGGTTGATCAAGGAGGGGCAACTGATGTTGCCTACCTGGGCTTCAGTAAGGCCTTTAACTCTGTCCCTCACCGCAGGCTGGTAAATAAGACAGAGAGCCTGGGGGTCGGACAGAAAATAACTAGATGGGTGGAAAACTGGCTGAAGGTTAGAAGTCAGAAGGTGGTGATAAATGGTGTACATTCTGGGGTGAGGAAGGTTATGAGCGATGTTCCTCAAGAGTCTGTACTAGGACCAATCTTTTTTAGCATATGTATTAGTGATAGATCAAAGGGAATTGAAGGGAAGGTGTGTCTGTTTGCAGATGATGCAAAGTTATGAAATAGGGTTGACATTGAAGGAGGGATTGAGGCCATGAGGAAGGATTTGAGTATACTAGAGAAATGCTCAGAAACATGGCAGCTGAAGTTCAATACAAAAAAGTGTGCGGTGATGCATAAAGGGTGTAAAAATTGATTGGCCAAGTACTCACTTGGGGGGAGAGCAGATAAAGCAAACAGAACAGGAAAGCGATCTGGGGATTATAATATCAAATAACCTTAGGGTAAGTGACCAATATAGTAGGATGGTTGGCAAAGCTAATAGAATGATGGGGCATAACTAGTAGGAAGAGAGAGGTGCTGATGCAGAGGTTGAAATAAGGGGGTGCTGAGCGCTAAATAGTGCTCCTACTGTTTAATTCAGCGCCTGCTTCTCTCTTCTACAGTGATGCACAGCACTGTGTGGGGCGCTGCTCCAGAGACAGAATGCGTGGGAGTGGAAATGCGGCTGTCGATCACATAATATTTTGGCTGGATTGGTGGGCATAGCAGAAAGGAACTGTAGGGAATTGTTAGAAGCGCAGTCAGTCAAGGAGCGGGGGTGTGGCTGTAACGGAGGAGGATCAAGTCTGGGAACATCATGAAGCAGACTGGTGCTGGAGCATGAGCTTGGGAATGGTAAATTGAACCCGGAGGGGCAGGGTAAAAGAGCGAGGGCGGAATACTTCAAGAAAGACTGATCAGATTACTCCAGGACCAGATGGAGTAGTTGAGTGTATTTGCCTGGCTAAATCCCGATGTCTTGTGCAGAAGTCTGGCATGGGGTGGGTGATGGGAGTCTGAATGCAGCCCTAAATGAATTCACCCTCTCTCCTTCAATGGATCATTTAACTACTTCTGCAGTTTCAGCATGCACGGACTCTGGGGACAGGAAAGTCTGAGCACTCGATTGCAGCATTCACTGTGACTGTTTCCTGAGGTGCATGTAGGCTGGCACTAGTAGATCGCTGCAGGTCCAGTGATCGACTAGTACCAGCTCTACATGCACCTCAGGAAACAGTCACAGTGAATGCTGCGATCGAGTGCTCAGACTTTCCTGTCCCCAGAGTCCGTGCGTGGTACATGCTGAAGCTGGAGAAGTAGTAGTTAATTCAGTGAAGGAGCGAGGGTGAATTCATTTGATTTGGGACTGCCAAGATGTGCTAAAACTCCTGGTGTGTGTGACGGGGGGGGGGCTTGGAGGTGCAGTGATGTGCACTGCAAAAGGTCTGGTAACTGCTTCACATTTGTCACTCAAGTTCTGCAAAAAAATATTTAGCAAAAGCAGTGACAGAATCACTTACACAGTTGAAGACTGACTGCATGCAATAGGATCCAACAGAGATCCAGTAGGGGGACAAGATTTGTATTCATTCAGTAAAATATCTTGTGCTCCAGTGTCTGCTTCACTACTCATTGCTAACAAAGGCAGTTGGGGGAAAAAAAAAAACACGAAAGGATCAACAAGCTGTCGGTAGTTCTGAAGAATACAAATCTCGTTCCCCTACTGATAGAATTGTCAGACTCTCATCAGTGACAAGTCAGCTTTGCAGTGCTTATATCAAACAGATTTACCTGTCAAAATCTATGGGGAACGGTGTATTGTCACCTGACTCACTATTCTGATCGGGAATGTTATGTGCTGTGGTACTTTCTCAGAGTGGGCGTGAAGAACTTGCCATTTAAGACCTTCCCATATTTATACATATTTTCCCATATTTAGCATTTAAACTAGCAAAGGGGGGTGGCAGGCCAGCAAGGAGGATACCTACTTGCTCACCCCCCACAGCTAGCAGTGGAACCAGTGAACCAGAGGAGTGGCTGTCTCTGCAAAGCAGTGTGCAAAAGATGGAGATTAGTGCCCAAGAGGTGGATAAGCAGAAAAGGGGCAAAATTCAGCAGACGGGCAGACAGCAAGGAGAACCAGGGATAAATGACAACCAAGGAAGGGGCTGGAGTAGAACAGTGAGACAGTCTAGGGAGGTCAAATCATGGAAAGCCATGTGTGCAAATGCCAGGAGCAACCAGATGGAAGATCTGGAGGCTGTCATGGTGCAGTCAGACCTGGACATTGTGGCCATCACTGAAACCTGGTGTAATGATAACCACGACTGGGAGATGGCTATACCTGGCTACAACATATTCAGAAGAGACAGAGCAGGCAGGAAGGGAGGAGGAGTGGCACTATATGTGAAAAATGACATAAGGGCCACAGAGATCCAGGAGGAACAAAATGGGGGGAGAGATACTGTGGGTTAAGCTGGAAAGGATAATGGGGACAGCCATCCGCACTGGTGTGGTCTATAGACCACCAGCCCAGGAGGAAGAAACAGGGAGCTGATGCTAGCCATCCAAAGGATGGCAGACAAGGGTGAGGTAGTACTGGTTGGAGACTTCAGTATTCCAGACATGGACTGGAACATCCCAGCAGCAGCATCTAGGAGCAGATTTATCCTGGACTCCCTTCAGGGTGCCTTCCTCAAGCAACTGGTCATGGAACCAACTCGGCAGAAGGCAATACTGGACCTTGTGCTCACAAACAGGGACAGTGTGATGGGGGTAACAGTGGGGGAGCACCTGGGAAACAGTGACCACCAGTCATTGTGGTTTGAAATCACAGAGAGAGCAGAACCAAACCACACAAAAACACGATCCTGGATTTTAGGGGCAGACTTTGGGAAAATGGGAGATACTTGAAACAGGCATTAAGGGAATGGACAGGAATCAGGGTTGAGGAACAGTGGGCAGTATTTAAAATGGGGATTACAAGAACAACAGAATTATGTATTAAGCAGGTTAGCAAGAGGAAAAGGAAGAGGAGACCATTATGGTTTCCAAAGCGTAGCAAAGAAAGTGAAAGCCAAAAGATTGCATTCAGGCAGTACAAAAGACACAGGCAGAAGGGGATAGGAAGAAGTACCAGGAGAAGCAGAGGGAGGCAGGGAGGTCAGTAAGGGAAGCCAAAGCTCAGACAGAAGAACACATTGCAAAATCAGTGGGTAGAGGGACAAAACCTTTGCAGGTACATAAGTGAAAAAAGAAAGACAAAGGGAGGATAGTGAGACTGAAGGGGAGGATGGGGGCGTGGAGGATGACAACAGTAAAGCTGACATACTGAACAGGTATTTCGCCAGTCTTTACTGAGGAAGAGGAGGGTATTGGGTCTGAAGGGAGTACAAGGGTGAGAATGGTGCAGAAATGGACACAAGTCCCTTTACACGAGAAAGGGTCCTGAAGGAACTGGAAGTAATAAGAGTTGATAAAGCAATGGGGCCAGATGGGGTGCACCCCAGGGTCCTTAAAGAACTAAGAGAGGTGGTGGCTGAACCTCTGGCTATCCTGTTTAGCCGATCACTGGAAACAGGGGAGGTACCCAAAAACTGGAGGACAGCAGATGTAGTCCCCTTATACAAAAGTGGGAACAAAGAGGAAGCAGGGAACTACAGACCAGTCAGCCTCACCTCGGTAGTGGGGAAGATCATGGAAGCACTACTGAAGGAGAGATTGGTGGAACATCTGGGTTGTCAATGGACTACAGGACCCAAGGCAGCATGGTTTCACCCAGGGGAGGTCATGTCAGACCAACCTCATTGAATTTGACTGGGTGACTAGGGAGGTGGATCAGGGAGGGCAGTGGACATGGCCTATCTGGACTTCAGCAAGGCCTTTGACACTGTGCCACATAGAAGACTATTGCACAAACTGGGGAATATGGGTGTGGGCAGGACAGTAGTGTAGTGGGTAGGTAACTGGCTGGGTGGCAGGACACAGAGGTGGTGGTAAATGGCTGTTACTCCACAGAGGAAGAGTGACCAGTGGGGTACCACAGGGATCAGCGCTGGGACCGGTCCTATTCAACATCTTCATCAGTGACATGGCTTGGGACCTAGAAGGCAGACTTTCACTGTTCGCTGATGACACAAAGCTCTGTAACAGAGTAGACACACCAGAGGGTGTAGACAGAATGAGAAGCGACCTGCAGAAACTTGAAGAATGGTCAGGGTTTGGCAGTTGAAATTCAATGCAAAGAAGTGCAAGATAATGCATATGGGGCACAAAACCTGGCACAATATATCAGTTGGGGGTGAGGATATAGCATGCACCAAGCAGGAAAGGGATCTTGGGGTTATCATCTCGATGACCCCAAGGTAGGGAAACAGTGTGACAAGGCAGCAGGTAAAGAAAATAGGATGCTGGGATGTATAGGCAGGGGCATTACCAGCAGGAAAAGGAGGTCATAATTCCGCTATACAAGACACTAGTGAGGGCCCCACATGGGTACAGTGTACAGTTCTGGAGACCATGCCTACGTAGGACATAGACAGGGTGAGAAGGTTAGAGGAGGGCAACAAAGATGGTGCATGAATTGCATCACAAGTCCTATGAAGACAGGTTGAAGGAACTGAACATGTACTCCTGGAGGAGAGGAGGAGAGGGATATGATGGAGACATACAAGTATCTTACAGGGAGGAACAGGGTGCAGGAAAACACTATTTTTAAGTGAAAAAGATGTTCCAGGACTAGAGGGCATGGGATGAAGTTGGAGGAGGACAATTCCAGAGGAAACATGAGAAAGAATTTCTTCACAGAGCGAGGTGGTGGACAAGTGGAACACCCTGCCAGAGGAAGTGGTGGGGGCTGAAACAATCAAGGGATTTAAGAATGCATGGGATAGACTTAAAGGAATTCTGGAGGTCAGGGGTTAGGTGCAACAGACTTCTAGGAAAACAAACTGAACTTACAAGCTCAAATGGGCAGACTGGGTGGGCCATAGGCCCTTATCTGCCGACACTGTCTATGTATCTATATAAAACCTTGAGTGGCATATGTGGGGTGCTGAAGAGTTGAGGGAACTAACTGGAATCACATGACTGCCTACTGATCAGGCCAATCGGGTGGCAATTCAGGTGGCTAAAGATCATGTGTGACATACAATAGGTGTATCTGTAAGTCACTCACTGTCTTTAAGCCAATCAGTATGATTTGAGGGTTGGACATGTGTGGCTAATACTGAGAGACCACTTGCCTCGTGGCAGTTGAGACGGAGAGATCAGAGAGAATAGTTTTACTTGCAGCGTCTGAGAGAAATCTGTGTGTAAAAACTGAAATTTGATAAAAAAAAAACATAGTCATACCGAACCAGCCTTTACCAGTGTGGGATCGAATTTGGTTAAGCAAATCTTAAGTGAATTGCTCTGTGGAAGGGGAAGAGAGCAGACTTCTGTTAGCCTGAGAACAACGTTGCAGTTTGATTTATTGCTGTAGTTTAGAAAGGCACAGCACATGCTAACTGTAGGAGATCTGAACAGGGTTTTGCAGTGCACATTGGGGAGATAAAAATTCCTTGTTACTGTGAACTTGAAAAGAAGACCTCGCCTTCACTTGTGCAATATTTTCTTATTCTTTAGGCACATATTTTGTGATAATTATTCTAACAAGCCATTTCCAGGGAGAGTTTGAAGCAAATCTAAACTGAATTGCTGTTGTGGAGGGCAATAGAGCAAACCTGAAACACATCCCCTGTAGTTGTAAGAAAGGCACACATCAAGTGCTAACCTGATCAGGCTTTTGCATTGGGGAGACAAGAATCTCTTTACTTTTGATTAACCTCTGTTTTTAATTAATAAAAAGTTAATTTGCCATGACCTCCAAGGATCCTCCTGTGAACAAGGAGACCTAGCCTTGATAACCTATATTTAAAAAAATAATAAATATCAAACAAACATCAACGAGGAGGTGCCTTAGCCTTGTGATCTTCTTGTTACCCACCTGTTGTACAGTACCTTGATTAAAAAAAAAAAAATTAAAAAAAACAAGCTTGGCTAACTGGTCCCAGGACCTGTGAGCATAGGCACGACTAATTACACGATTCTTTTTAGCCTTGAAGTTTGCTTACTAACTGTTGTACCTTGGTAAAAAAAAAAAAATATCTAGTTTGGCTAACTGGTCCCAGGGCCTGTGAGCATCGGCACGACTAATTACAAATACTTAGTCTTCTGATTTTCTTGTTGATTGGCCACCTGTTTTAGGGGGCCTTAGCGTTGTGAACTAAATCCTGACTGTTCTTGTAATTCCACGTATTTACAAAAAAATTATTTTACGTTTTATCTGCTCTGGACGTCCCTTGACACTACTTGGACCCTGTGAGCAATGAGGTTCATTAGCCTGGTGTTATCCCTGCTGCCCTTTGCTGTATTTAAAAAAAAAAAAAAAAAAAAAAGAGACACAGACAGTTAAGTAATTTTCTTCATTTTATTATAACCGTGACCTGAAAAAAAACATCTCAGGTCATCCCTTTCAGCTGTTCATATTGAATAAAATAATTTCTTAATTACAAAACATCTAGTGGGCCCATCTCCTTCCCGTGGTAGTCATCATGTCACTTCTAAGTTTTGGGTTCAGTACTTCACAAAATCGTGAGCAACCTGATGATACAAGAGAACCATCCTCCTCTTTGACCATACCACCACCAGATAGTACTACTATCGCTGCTACCATAAATAAGGAAAAGAAAAAAAAGGCCCATTCATGTCACATATCCACAGTGTGCTCATGGCAGGGCCAAAAGGAAAAGCCAGATTTGTCATGGTTAGAGTTTGATGCAAAAGATGGCTTTGCCACTAAAATTTGGTGTAAGTTTTGTCGAGAGAAACCAGATGTATTCAGAAAGTGGGCAGCTAGAGCTGGTAAAATGAGCAATGTGGATTCGTACATCGGTGGAACTAACAATGTTAAAAAAACAAACTGGGAGAGGCATGCTGTATCAGGAGGATATAAGCAAGCAGTGGCTGCTACGTTATCTGATAGTTTGCCCTCAGGCGGAGAAACAGAAAAATGTATCTTACAAATGAATAAAAAATCTCTACACAAATTAGAGAAACTTTTTGATATTGCCTACTACATTGCTAAAGAGGAGGACCCCTTCCTGAAATTCGAAGGACTAATATCACTGGAAAAGAGACATGGTGTTGAACTTGGTGAAGCTTATGCCAGTGAGAAAGCGTGTGCCACATTCATTGCAGCTATTGCCGATCACTTAAGAAAACCAATTGTGAGTTATTTCACAGGAGAGGCAACCTACAGTTATCATTCTGTCTTTATGGATGGGACTACTGACAGGACCACCACAGAGAGGGAGATTGTGTATGCTAAAATTCTTGAAAATGGACAACCTACTATGAAGTTTATAGGCTTAATTGATGTTAAGTCTGGTGATGCAAGTGGTCTGAGGTGTGCAATGACTTCTGCGTACACCCAATTGTTGGGACAGGACACGGTTAACCTGAAGCAGTTATCCTGCATTGGTGCAGGAGCTGATGGTGAGTCTGTCAACTTTGGCCGTAATAAGGGTTTGATGGCATTATTGAAAGAAGAGTGCCCATGGCTGCTTGCCATTCACTGTGTTTCTCACAGGCTTGAATTAGCAGCTAAAGATTCTTTTAAGAACACCTATTTTTCACAGACCATTGACAGCATATTAATATCAATATTCTATTTTTATGAGAACTCCCCAAAAGGTTTAGAGAGTTAAAAAGAGTAGCTGAAGCTAATCAGACCACCTGCATCACATTTAAAAAATCACAAGGAACACGACGAGTCTCACATAAAAAGGACTCTCTCCATGCTGTGCTTCATAATTACAGCAGCATACTGGGATGAGCTTGTGTCTGACACCAGACATGATATTCCAGCAGCAGACAAGGTGAAAGTTAAAGGATTTAGAAAACAAATGTGCAATGTAAAATTCCTGATCTTCTCACACTTCTATTTTGACATACTCGCAGTCTTTTTTTTTTTTTTTTTTTGTGTGTGTTATGTGTTTATCCCTCCTTCTCGCCTCTTAGTTCACCACTCCTTCCGGCTGCTCATGCTACCCGTGACCCCCTCGCCCTGTCCCTCCTCCCTCACCTCAGATCGCAGCCGACCCAAGGGTGGCCCGGCATATCCCTTTGCCGGGTGGGTCCCCCTCCTCCAGGGGAAAAACGCGAGGGGGAGGCAACCAGCATACTAGGCATCAGTCCTGAGTGCTGCTGAGGTGGGTTTGGAGGCTACAGGGCATCTCGGCCAATGGGGTGGGCAGCCATCATCTGGCGGACCAGGAGGCGATTTCCGCTTTTCTTCCGGGCGTGGTGTGCCAAACGTCAAGGTGTAGCCGACGTTCACCCACCCCTCTCATGTTGAGGTCTGCTGCTGGTCTCCCAGCCTCTGCCAGGGGTACCAGACAGCGAGCCTACATCCTCTCTCCCCTGGAGTAGTGAGCAGTGGTAGGGCGCTCAAGCCTACTCCTCCCAGCTGACTCTCCAGTGACCCGAGTCCGCTCTCGAACCCGGTCGCTGGCGTCGCAAGTGGAAATCCAACCACTGCGCCGACGAGCCGGCTACTCGCAGGTCTTTCAACTGTCTCCCATGCAGTCCAGGATTCCCATGTATCCTTTCCAATCGTAATGGACACTGTCAGTACAATACTCTCAGAAATAGAAAATCTAACAGAGGATGGAACCACACTGGTTAAGTTCAGGAGAGAAATGGTTATTAATGAGGAAGGGACAGCAGTGATTAAAGAAGCTGTGCTCCAAGGGGAAATCAGAGATGCTCTTTCAGCCCTTCCAAAGGAATGTGAAGTGATTGTAAACTGTGTAATGGACTCTCAATCAGCGCTTCTTGGGTTTCGCAGAAGACCCATTTCGCTGTCATTGACCCTGCAAACTGGCCTGAAAGTGATCATGAGCTTTTGGAATTTGGAAATGAAGAGATCCAGTTTCTTATTAACCACTTCTCTCCTGTCTTGCTGCAGAATGGATGAGATGTGCATACTGTAACGACAGAATGGAAACTATTGAAACAGAATATTGCCAAGTATCGCAAGTATCAACAGTCTTATTCCTTGAGGTATGGTGTGTAATCTTCCAGAGAAAATCTCAATACTTCAGCAACATTCTTTATGTCATAGCTATAGTACTTGTGTATCCAATACCTAATGCCACACTAGAAAGGGCATTTTCAGCTATGAAAAGATTTTTTTCGGACTGGACGGCTAACCTGCAGACCAGCACCATAGCTGACTTGCTTTTAATATCCATGGAGGGCCCAGAACCACAAGATTTTTGCAGTATAACATCGGTAAAAGAGTGGTTTGTAAAAGCAAAACATAGGTTGGCAGCAAAACCTCACAGGTCCTCAACAGTAGGCCAAAGCAAAGTAGCAGTACTGGAGGAAGTTCACATCACATCTAGTGAAAGTGAGACTGAGGAGGACCTCCACCATCATTTGGAACAAAATTCAGATGAAGACTAATAAATAACTTGTGGGGAATTGTTGCTGCTTGTGGTGCTTGCTGTTAAGTGTTTTAAACTTTTTGGACCCCCTCCCCCCATCACCACCACCATGACTTGCGCAAAAAAATGTGTAAAATATGCAAAATAAAAAAAAGAAAACACCTCACAGTTGGAATATCCTTAATTTAATGAATGAGAGTCTGTCTTTTTGTAAAGTTCTCTTCCATCCAAGCAGCATTTCTAAGCATCTGTTCTTTGTTTGGACGCTTGCCTTCTTCTACATTCTGCTCTCTGCCTGTCTTCCTAGTCAGAATCTGGTCTTCTGCTTTCTCTTCTCTCTTCCTAGTACTACTAGTCTTAGCTGTTTATCCCTGCAAAAGCAAAACAAACAAAAAAAAACCCATAAATAATTGCTGTTTTCTCACACAACTTAAAATTCTCTTCTTTTTTTGGTAGTAGCTCCTGGTTGACCAAAAATGCTGATGATCGGGAGCTATTCTTTGCTCCCCATTGGCAAAACCTTATATCTGCCCCTGTGATGCCTATATATATATGACCATAGTTAGATTGCACCTGGAGTAGGGGGTACAGTTCTGGAGGCCTCATTTAAGAAAGGACTTAGATGTAATAGAAAAGGTTCAGAGAAGGGCAACAAAGGTGGTGCAGGGTATGCAAGGAAACCACATGAGACAAGACTTTGAGAATTAAATCAGTATCTGCTGGAATTTAGAAAAGAAAGAGAGGAGACATGATGGAGACATTCAAGTACAAGAAGGGGATAAATAAGGTGAGGGAAGGAAGTCTGTTTAAAAGGAAAGTTGGAGTTAAAACAAGAGGTCATACTTTAAGATTAGAAGGAGGAAGATGTAAAGGTAATGTTAGGGGGTGTTATTTCACTGAGAGGGTGAGTGAACCCTGGAACAGATTACCTGAGGAGGTGGTAGGTATCAAACAGTGGAAGGATTTAAGAGATCATGGGATAGACGCATGGAGTTGGTTAGAGGACAGAGGGTAGGCTCCTTGTGCAGTGGTGATAAATAGGGGAAGGGGGAGATGGGCAGACTGGATGGGCCAGGATGGTCCTTTTCTGCTGACACATTACTATGATTACTGTGATACTATGATGATGACAGAAGGGGACCACCAGGTCCACCTAGTCTGCCCAGGATTTGTAAGCTTCCTGCCTCCTCCCGATTACCTGCTTTGGGTAATAATGATCCTCCTTCTCTTAAGGCACTTGGCACCTAGCACCTCCTCTTAAGGTCCTTTGTGCTGCGGCCGTCTGTGCTAAGGGCAAAGACATTTTGGAGTCTGCCTGGAGTCAGGGACATTGAGCAGTCTGCCTGGAGTCAGGAACATTGAGGAGTCTGCCTGAAGTCAGCCTAAGGTCAGACATCAGTCAGCCATGCTACTCTACCGACTCCCTATATCCTTATGCTACCTTCATTTCCTGGTATTCTTAGGACTGTGGACTCTACCCATCAATTCTCCACTTAATGTGACTGCAACTTTCTTTTTGCCTACTATATTGCAACCTCAGCCTTACCCTGTCTGGGTACATCTGCGGATAAGTTGTGTGCCCTCCATATTGTGTCAGCTTATTTTATCACAGTTTGCTTACTGCTCGCATTACTGGTCGGTTTCATTGTTGCCTAATTTCTGCATTACAACCTAATGTCAGTATTTGGTCATAGCTAGCAGCTACTCCATCCTCTAGTCCACTTAGCTGCTAGGAACTGAGCACCTTGAGAGGAAGAGCTGAAAAGAACTACACAGCAGAGGTGATTTATTTTTTTCATTTCAAACTTGCAGGTTTTGTGTAAGTGAATAAGCAGAAGGGCTTTGGATTAGTGTATTTTGTGTTCTGTTTTTGTTTACTGTTCTGTAGTTCTTAGTAGCAAGGAATGGGGATTGCTGTAGTTCGCAGACCATTTTCCAGTATGTTGTTGCTGGGCCAGGACAGTTACAACCTGTGAAGCAGGTGTGTGTTTAGAGGAGGATCTGAAGCAGACTTGCTGGAGGAGAAGAGCTTAACAGGGGATTTTGGCTGTGGATTCTGTTAGGAAGAGCTGAAAAGATCTACACAGCAGAGGTGATTTATTTTAACTTTTTCATTTCAGACCTGCAGGTTTTGTGTAAGTGAATGTGATTGATATTGTATTTTGCTGGGTATATTTTCCGTTAAATTGTCGTGTATGTTGTCTTGCTGAAAGGAAGGAAAGCACTCACTGGGGCATTGGGTCAGAGCTGTAGCTGAATGTTTCTGGTGGGCATGGGCTGCTGTAGCTGCCTCAGAGGTTGCAAAGAAAGAGGAGAATTTGGACCATGGTGGTTTCAGGGAGGGTGAGGATGGTGGAACAGAGGCGCATCCCTCCAGTTGTACCTCTCCACAGTTCGTACGCTGTTCTGACAGAGCGTGGTTCTTCTATGGAGGCACCTGCAGTGGAGACCAAGGAGAATGGGGGACCTCCACAAAGGAGACCCAGAGGAGGGTGGCACGGGAACCCACAGGGGAAGGAAACTACTCCTGGTTGGAGACTCAATCGTTGGGGGCTAGAACTGGGGGAGGGAGGGAGAGGAGGTGCCTGCCCAGAGCCATGGCTTCGAGGGACAGAAAGCAAATCCTCAGGATGGTGGGAGCAGCTGCACAGGAGAAGGAGTGGACATCATTGTCCACTTAGGGACAAATGACCTGGCTGGGAATGAGATCACAGGAGTGCAGGAGGAGTTTGTGGAGTTTGGGGGGGGGGGGGCCTTAGACAAGTAGCACGCTTGGTAACCTTCTTGGAGGTACTGCCTGTCTATGGCATGGGTGAGGGTAGGGTACTCCCCACAGTGGGATACAGTGAATGGCTGAAAAACTGGTACAGAGCTCAGGGTTTTGGCTTCATTGGGGACTGGGGGTCCACCTGGAGGAATACAAGCTGATACTGGCATGATGGTCTACATCTGTCCATAAGGGGAACCAGGATCCTAGGTGATAGGTTTAAATGCTTCATTGGCAGGCATTTAAAGTAGCCAAGGTGGCAGGCACTGAAAAGGAGCAGAAATCCCCAACAAAACAGGGTAGTTAGTGAGGTAAACACCAAGGTAGAGAAGTTGATAGGGAGAAGGATGGGTAAATGGAGAAAAAGGCAGTAAGGACAAGGATGGTGCTAAAAGGGGTAAGGCCATCAGAAAATGGAGGGTGATGAGTATCAATACCCCTAGTCTGGGCAACAAGCTCCCTGAACTAGTGGCTTTGATGGAAGAGGGGCACCTGGATATTGTGGCAGTCACTGAAATATGGTACAGAGAGAATCATAACTGTGATATCGACATACCAGGGTACATGATCTACAGGAGGGACAGAGAGGTTGAAAGAGGAGGAGGAGTTGCTCTCTACATAAGGAAAGGGATCAAAGTAATGGAACTAGAGATAAATAGGGAGGAGACGAGGCACTGTGGGTCACCCTGGAGACAGGAAATGGCACCCACAATCCGCACGGGGGTGTATGCAGACCCCCATCTCAGGGGAAGGCAGTGGACAAGGAACTTTATTTTTATTTAAACATTTGGTGACTGAGAAAGGCACACTACGCCGAGGCTCGATTGCAGATGTGACCCAGGGAGAGGGGAGATGGGAGTACATACAGTTAGCACAAATAGACAACATTACAGCATAATTCATAAACAGAAACAGCAGTATTGATCAAATGCAGGTCAAGAGACAGTGTGATAAGAGCTTTACAATGGTAAGTGAATTCACTGAGAGCGTAGTATAGTAAGTGCTTAGGAGGCAGAAGTTAGGAGAGACTGTGGGGTGGAGAGTGATCATCTGGAACAGAGGCAGGGGAGGTGGTAAGAGGCATTGTTGTTGCTTGCAGGCAAAGTAAGGAGTTCCTGATGGAGGGGGCTAGTTTGTTCCACAAACTGGGGAGCCGGTAGGAGAAAGTGGCTTTGCCAGATGAGGAGAATGGTCGAGGCAAGCTAAAGGATCTTTCATTCCTGTATCTGTTTATAATTTATTCAATTTTGATAACTGGGTAGACCCACTGAGCCCCGAAGGTCCCTTTTTTAGGGGCGACCCGGAATTAGTTACACAAAATAAGAACATTTCGCATATACAGTATATAGGTGAGCTGACCATTTCTGTTTACAGTCAAGTCATGCTCTTTGGGTCTTAGGCCAAGATTAAGGCCGCCCCTGCTCCACTATGTGTTTTGGGTGTCGACGGGGTCAAGATCACAGTTACTGGCAACTTTAAATACCTTGGGGGTGACGCTGGACCCGCAGCTTGACCTTGGCCGCCACATTCAAAATACTTGCAAGACTGTTAACTGCAAACTGGGTCTGGCCTACAGAACAAAAAGCAATCTTACTCCGGCAGCTCGTATCGTGCTTGACAGAGGGGTGCTCCTACCCTTGCTCTGCTATGGGCTCCTCTTGTTTGCCCGCTCACCCAAAGTCCACCTCACTAGGTGGTCCACTGCCTATAACAATGTCTGCTGTTTTGTGCTGGCTGCCCCCCCGCCTCACTCACCATTGTGACCTCTATAGCAGGCTAAACTGGCTCTCACCTGCAAACCACAAAGACTTCGTCCTAGGGTGCTTCATCGGAAAGGTTCTTGGCACTGGTTCCCCTCCAGGGCTTGCGAAATTCCTTGTCCCGGCTGACTCCTCCTCCTCCTACTCCCTCAGGTCCCAGGGACAGACCCTCCTTAAGATACCGGCTACACAGACTCAAATGGGTGGGCGGGATTTTTGCTGCATGTGCTCCCAGACTGTGGAACACTTTCCCTGCCGGGGTCCATGCTGCGCACTCACAGGTGTGTCTTCGCTCCACTCTATGGAACCACCTCAAACTTTCCTCGGCATGTAGCTGTCCCAAACCCCCGTAAATTTATCCATCACAGCACTCCTCTGCCCTGGAGTTCCTCCTGGACAAAAGACTGGACTCCCATGAGGTTGCTAAGCTGTATAGTGTCATATCTGAAGGATCTCATTACTGTACCCCTGGTACTGCTCTTAGCTTCCACAAGGTGTTTATTTTGTTATGTTAATACTGTATAATCTATGCCTTACCATGTCTCATATGCTATGTCGAATCTGTAATCCTACTGCCCTCATGTGAACTGTAACATGTCTAATTTGTACAATGTTGTTTACATACTTAAATCTGTTATTCCTGTACTCTCCCAGGTCATACCTGAAAATAGGCAATTGTCTTGTCTAGTGTACTTACCTGATTAACAAAAGCTAAATAAATAAGTCTGTACACAGCAGGATTCAAAGACACAGTACACAACAGGATTCAGACATTCATCAAGACAAATGCAATGTACAGTCACATTAGGACAGAACAGACCTTTAACAGGGTGTAGAATTAGTACAGAACAGGACAATTGACAGAACACTAGTATCTCTTGGATTGGAGAGGTTTCTACTGGACTGACAGGGCCAGGGTAGGCTAGGATTTAAACTTTGTAGTACAGTGCTCAGGTACAGGTGCATGCATTTGTATCTAGTAGGTGCTCACGGAGACCAATGCGAAAGGTTCCCAGGGAGGTAGTATCCTGGAGGTGTACAGGGAGCTTATTCCACAGTACAGGTGTTGTAAAGGCAAAGGATTTGCTACCAGCTGTGGTCTGTACCCAAGGTTCTTCCGTGAGATTTCTCCCTGTGGTGCGGTGCTGCCTATCTGATCGCTTTGGAACCAGCAGGCTGACTAGGCTACCAGGGGGTGGTTGTTGAAGAGCTTGAATGCGTTGCATAGTAGGGGGTACTACAGAAGGTTGCTAAGAGATGACCAATTTAGGGAAGCCACTGATTCACAGTGATGTCACCTCTGGTGGTACGTTGTGGCGAAATGAGCAGTTTTAATTATATAGTATTTGCATCCTGCTGTGCTCTTGTTTTGCCATTCCCAGCATTACAGAAGCAATATAGGACAAGGTTGGGAGGAGGACACTGTTTGCTGTGGTAATCCTGGTCTCGGGGATCAATTGGGCATTCAAGCGGTAGAGTAGACCAGGTTTTTGTTGTATGGTTTTGGTCATCTGATCCACATGGGGTTTCATTATGAAGCATTGATCCAGTGTCAGGCCCAGGTATTTAAAGAACTTCACTACCTCTATTGATGTGCCTGATGAGGAGACCAGGGGGAGTATGGGGCTTCTATCCTGTCCTAGGGTTCTTGGTCTGAATAACATGGTTTTTGTTTATTTGGCATTTAGAACCAGCCTATTTTCTGAAAGCCAGCTTTCTTTCTTTTTTTTTTTTTTTTGCATAATATTTTTATTCAGTGTTTCAACATACCACACAATCCATTACAACATCTGGTCATCATTAGATCACTAAGGACACCTAGAAATTTAATACATTTGCTTGCACCCAGTATCAAAAGCACTTAAATGTCCATCTGTTCATACTATATTGGGTGCATCAGCTACATTATGACCTGTACCACACATTTAAACATGAGTATGAGTCTACTGCCCTTAACAACCCCCACATAAGACATACAAAACAACAAATAAAAGCCCAGACTAAAATAAAAGGGAAAAAGGAAAAACAATCACATTACTTATAACTGTGCATTTTATAGTTTACATTTTAATCCATTTGTTCTTATACTAGGTACTGAACCATATTCCTCCCCAGAGTGCTACCCCTGCAACCCCTTCATTAGCACTTCTGCCTCCCCTGGTGACATTGACGACAGAAATGGTGCACAGATGGCCCGAAAGCGCTCTTTCCTGTTTTTGGTCACATTGTTTAACCTCTCTAGGCCCAGCACCTGCAGACACATACTTTTCCACTGCCGAACAGTGGGTGGCACATTAGATACCCAGGTATTCAAAATGCAGTGCCTAGCTAGAACTAGTAAGACTGTCACCCACTTGGGAAAGGGTCTCCAGTCTTCCTCCCCTGAATCATCAACCCTAAACAATAGGGCAACCAGTTTCCTTTCTATTTGCTTGCCCCAAATTATTTCAACTTCTTGGGCAATTCCCCTCCCAGAGGTGTTTTAAGTGCAGAGCACTCCCAGAAGCAGTGAATGTATGTTCCTGTCCCCAACTGGCACCTCCCACAGAGTGAAGAAATCTCCTGGTGAAAGCGATGCACCATACTAGGGAGGCAATAGAGCCGATTTATAAGTTTGTAATATGATTTTTGGTACTTATTACACACTAACAGCCCCTCATGCAGCCACAGCAGTAGGTCCCACCCCTGATCTGGGATCACCCGTCCTAGGTCCCTGTCCCATAGCCTCCTAGTTTTACTTGTATTATCAGGGAGGTATTGTCTCCTAACCTTGCTGCCCTACCAATTAGACCCCCGGTGCCCAAGCGGGTGTCATGGACCAGATGCTCAACCTGCTCCAGGGGAATTCTCCTCCAACTTTCACTTATTTTCCTGGCATAATTACCAGCTTGCAGGGCTCGAAACATACCCGAACCTACCCGCTCGCCAAGATCCTTTCCCGAGAGTAACTGCCCTCTCCTCCACAGGTCCCTTATACACCTCACTCCTTTGTTCTCCCAGGTCAGAAATCCCTTGACCGACAATCCTATCACAAATCCTGGGTCCCCTCTCAAGGGAAGTAATAGTCTTCTCCTCCTGTCCTACTGCAAACCACCTCAGGAGTTGGCCCCATCCTTCCAATACAGATGTCACCAGTGGGTTGGGATTCATCTGCCTACTGCACGCCTTCCTCCCCCCCTTCCCCAAGTATGCCATAAGCCTAATCACTCCTTTTCTTTCTTCTAAATCTAACCACCCCACCTCTGGCTTTCCATTAACCCAGTCCCCTATGTACCTGTAGTGCATGGCTAAAGCATAATTTTGAAAGTTAGGCAAATTTAGCCCCCCTCATCCCCGTCTGCCTGCAGTCTATGCAGACTTACTCTGGGATGCTTTCTCTCCACAGAAACCCCGAGAAAGCTTTTTCCACCCTCTTAACATCTTTCTTACTCAGTCCCATCGGTAACATCTCCTTCAAATAGAGCACCCTAGGGAGGGTTTTCATCTTGATGAGATTTATGCGGCCCACCCAGGAAACAGGTATTTCCCTCCACCTTCTCATCTCTTCTTCTATACTGTGCAGCAACAGAGAGCAATTCAGACTGTATAACTTATTCAGCTCATGACCCGTTTGGATCCCCAAATACGTAAAGGCTTTGCTAACCTTTTTAAGCCCCCAAGCTCTGTCCCCACACACCTTTTACTATTTCTCCTTATAACATTATTTCTGATTTATTAACATTAATTTTGTACCTGGAGAAAACAGCAAACTTCCTTATTGCCTGTAAAAGTGGGGGAACCGATCTAGCCGGATCCCTGACATACAATAGCATGTCATCTGCATATAAGGTTACTTTATGTTCCCTGCCAGACTTCCCTTTCACACCCTTAATCTTCGCTAGGTCCCTAATTTTAACAGCCAGGGGTTCAATAGCCAGGGCACAAAAAAGTGACGAGAGGGGGCATCCCCGTCTGGTTCCCCTCTGGAGAGTGAGCCGATCTGAAAGCTCTCCATTCACCAGAACCGTTGCACTTGGGGCAGTATACATACTCCTTATCCACCCAATAAACCTCTCCCCCAACCCACCCATATTCCTGGAGAACCGCAAACAGGTACTCCCATTCTATGCTATCAGATGCCTTCTGGGCATCCATGGTTAGGACAGCAATGTTCTTCTGACCCTGGGAGGCTCTCCACACCACATTCAGCAACTTTCTCATATTATGATATGAACATCTCCCAGAGACCAACCCCGTCTGGTCCGGATGGACCAACTCTGGTAGGAACTGATCCATTCTTCAGGCCAAATCTTCACATCACTGTTTAACAAGGAAATTGGCTGATATGAAGAGCATTTCTGTCAATCCGTACCTGGCTTGGGGACTAAACAAACGGTAGCCCTCCCCCACTCATGTGCCTCCACAAAGACCTGTAGCAAGGGCTCCACCACATGTTCCTTCATTATCTTATAAAATTCAATGGGAAACCCATCTGGCCCACTAGTCTTCCCCTGCCTTAGACACTGTATTGCTTGCTTGACCTCGGACCTCAGGATCTCTTTCCCCAGCTGCTCTTTCTGTTGCTCAGATATTTTAGGGAGCCTAACCTCAGTCAGAAAGTGCCTTGCTTCCTCCCCGGCCCCCTCACACTCTGACTGATAGAGCTGGTGGTAAAAGTGCTCGAACCTACCCCTTATGGATTTTTTTATCCTGTAGCACTTGCCCCTTCCCAGCCTTAATCTCCGCAATATGTGTGTACACCTGCCTCCCTTTAATTAAGGAGGCAGTATGGCGCAGTGGTTTAAGGCTCTGAGCTGCAAATCTGGAGACCTGGGTTTGAATCCCACAGCCCCACTTGCATACTGTGTGACCCTGAGCAAGTCACTTAACTTCCTCGTGCTCCCAGGTTGCACCTGCAAACAAGCTTTCAGCTTAGTGTGTCTCACCTAGTAAAATAAAAAAAAATAATAGTAAACGGACCAACAATGGGCCAGATCTGTTCCCCCACTCAAACAGGCAGCTTCTTGCAAATAGTCCAGCCATTCTTGCCTCCTCTAATAGAAAAGCATTGAGAGCCTCTTTTGCTGCCCTCATGTTCTTCATCCTCTCCTCCATTGATCTCTCCACTAAAGCCTTCTCTAATTCCTTCACCTTATCCTCCAACTCCGGCCTGGTGACTTCCTTCTCCTTTTTGTACTGGGCTACAAACTCAATAATAGCTCCCCTAATGAAGGCCTTCCCCGCTTCCCAGAACACATCTGGGGACTCCACCGATCCCTCATTGGTCTCCTTATAAATTTTCCATTGTTGCTCTATGTACTCTGTAAACTCCTTTTTACCTAATAAGTACCTGTGAAATTTCCACGGAGAGGGGCCAGTTCTTTGTTCATTTACCCTGAGTACCTTCTGAACCATGGCATGGTCCAACAGGAGGACTGGGCCATGCTCCCACTTCTTGTATCCTCCCCAACCAATCCCGTGGCGGATAAATATAGTCCAGCCTAGTCCAAGTTTTGGGTGGGTTGGCGTAAAATGTGAACTCTCGTTCCCCTGGGTGCAGGGTTTGCCAACTATCAGTTAGATCCATATCCAGGACCCCTACTGCAATGGTCTCAACTCCCCACTATTTCTCCCCTTACCCTCTGAGTAGTCTAGTTCCATGTGCATGGCTGCATTAAAATCCCCTCCCATAATTAGACCCTCAAATTGTTCTCTAATTAGGTCATCCAACACCTCCTGGTAAAAGCCTGGATTGAAGACCGCCAGCACAGATATGCTGCTAAAAGTAATTTTTTCTCAATATAATAACCCTTCCATGAATACGTATCTCCCGTCCCCCCTTGTCCGTGACAACCCTAGTACTTGTGATACGGAGCACCTTGCTAATCAGCAGTATAACCCCTCTCTTATGTGACATGTAGGGAGAGGCATAGCATTTGCCCACCCATCCCCTCACCAGTTTCTGGTGTTCCTGATGAGTCAGATGCGTCTCTTGCAATAAGGCGACCTGGGTCCCTCTTTGTCGTAGGGCCGTCAGTATACTTGTCCGTTTTAACCGAGGATGAAATCCCCCTCACATTCCATGAAGTAACCCCCAGGGTCTTAAGCTTATCCATCATACAATGGTGTCACTCTCTCTACCCCCCTTCTCTTTGCTTGCCGTAGTCTTTTTGGCCCACTCTACAAATATTACCTGCACTTCTAGCCCATTTGAGCCGGAGGATCTCCCTGATTCAGATAACCTTCCCAGTATTTGCACAGCTAGTAAAAACAATATCAGCGTAACCAACCCCTTAGTCAAATAACAAAACCCCTCCTCCCACCCCTTCCCACACATACCCCACACATACCCCCACAACATATTTACATAAGCTATACCTAACTTCATCCCCCTCTTTTTGTCCCAATACTGCATCCACAACACTGTCATTTAGTCATTGGCGTGACACCCCACAATGCATTGCAGATGTTCTGTTCCCCACCCCCGCATCATATATTACATCTCAAACATCCGGCTCTGATTTTATATTGATACCATATACCCAGTCTGAGGGCTGCTCCATTCCAGGGATCCAAGCCCATACATGTTGCCCAGTCCTCCTGGTGCTCCACTTGCCCCCCCTCCCCAGGCCTAGATCAGCCATATTTTCCTCCTACAGTGCTACAAGGACGGATCCAGAGAGTGGAGAAATTTAATCCTCCCAACCCCTGTACCCATCCCCAGTCAGTCCAGCAAAGGAACCCCCCCAGGCTTGCAGAGTCCATGGGAGCACCGACGCTACCCAGAAAACAAACACAGCACCAGTCCCCCACCCCCTCCAGGCCCCTACTCACCACCATCTCTGACATATCTCCACAGCAGGCTGCACCTCGCGCTTCTTCTGTCATCTCCAAACCACTTTCATCCAATCTCAACCATAATGCAGACAGGTCCCTTGAGTGTCTCCAAACCTATTAGGCAAGGTGCTCTTCTGGAGGCTTAAAACATGGGCCTTCCTTACTGTACAGTTTCCTGCACGACATGGAGGGACACTTCTCGCATGGAGCACACAAAGATTTAAACGGCCAACCCAGGCAACTGTGAGGAGGGGGATCAAAACTTCCCTCAGAACAAACGCAGCATAAAATGGTCAAACTGCAATTTAACAGATGCATCCAACCACAACTGCTTGCAACAAGCCTTGCCCCTCAGTGGCCTCTTCCAGCACGACTTCCACGCGGGCCTCTCACCCTTCTTTCTTCTGCAGCTCAGTCACGAATGCAGACACTCTTTCCGGCTCCCAGAAGGAGTATGTTGCACCCTCGTGCTTGATTTTAAGTGTCGCCGGAAAAATCAGGATGCAATCGACCTTTAGTTCTTGTAGTTGTGCAAGAATGGGGTTAAAGGATCTTTGTTTCTTTAGAAATCTATTAGAGTATTCTTGGAACAAATATAGGTGATCCCCATCATACTTAGTCCTTTATGTTGCAATAGCTCTCAGCATCTCCTCCTGGTCTTGATAGCTGTGGAACCTAAATATGATCTGCCTGGGGGGTTGCCCCACTGGAGGACGTGGGGCAACAGCTCTATGTGCTCTTTCCAGCTTCAATTTCCCCTTTTTCAGTTGCATGCCTAGTAACCGTGGAAGTTTCTCTGCACAGAAAGCCATTATATCTGAGCCCTCCTCCGGGAGCCCCTCGAGCCACAAATTCAGGTGCAGATGATAATTTTCCTGATAGTCGTGTTGCTCAGTCAGATCTGCAAGTTCTTTTTCTAGCTTAGTTATACCGGTCACCATCGGGTCTACAGTATCTTCCACTTTAGATATGTGTTCTTATGCCTCCGTCAATCTGTTTGCCTGAATTGTTGTTTGATCCACCAAATTTTGCAGTCGAGCATCGATCTTCAGCTCTAATTTGCCCCATTTCACTTCCAGGGCCTCCATATCCTGCTCCGAGACCTCTCTGCCTAGCGCCACCATCTCAGCCGCAGACAGTGAAATCGGGCCAGGCGCATCGGGGGTTTTAGCCGCTGCCTGTTTCTTCTGGGCTTTCACAGCCAATCGCTGGCTTTTCCCCCGAACTAGCTACCAAATACTTGTCCATTATGCTACTACGATCTAATACTTTGAAAGTTTAACCGTATTTATAAGTCGAATGCTGTCAAATTTTAAAGTATATTTTTAGCAGGGTTGGGAGCTGCAGGAATCCACGTCTTTACTGACAGCTGCTTATTAGCACCCCCCCCCCCGAAAGCCAGCTTTCTAGGGTTGCAAAGTCCGATTGAAGCTGGGGCCCCAGGTCTGCAGTGCTGTTCAAGGTTCTGTATATGATTGCGTCGTCTGTGTACTGGACCACAGAGCTGCCTCTGCAGTGCTTGTTCAGGTCATTAATGAACAGTGAAAATAGGCGGGGGCCCGGTATGGAGCCTTGTGGTCCCCCCTCCTTGAGGGGGAATGGTTGAGATGTAGCACCTCTCCACTTGACCTGTTGGGAGTGATTGGTCAGGAAGCTACTGAACCAGGTTAATAAGTGCTGACCAAGGCCGAGTTTACCTGGTTTGTTTATCAGTAGGTTATGATCTACTAAGTCAGAGACCTTGGTCAGGCCTATAAAAACAGCTCCGGTGGGGGTGCCTTTATCCAAGGCCATAAGGACATCAGCAGAGAATCTGATTAGGGCTGTATCGGTCCCATGGTTTCGCCTAAATCCATGCTGGGTGTACACCAGCAACCAGTGTTGGGTAAGTTACTTTTTCTGTTACTTTTTATTTGTTTGGAAACTTGTTCCAGGAAGCTCTGTGCAGTCACTAGCAAGGACGAATAAGTACTAGAAAAAGTAATACACCTTACAGTTATAGTTACTTATTTTTTTATACAAAAACAATACAAAAATAAGAAATAACTATAAAAGATTACATTTTTTGAAAGTAATAGGTTAGCTACTAGTTACTTTCAAATAAATGTAATCAGTTACAGTTACATATTTCTTTTGTATAAAAAGACATAAGTAATTGTAACTGTAAGGTATTACATGTTCCAGTACTTCTCCATCCTTTTGCTAGTGACTGCACAGAGCTGTCTGGAATAAGTTTCCAAAAGTAATAGTAAAAGTAACTTACCCAACACAGCCAGCAACTGGTTTGCCTCCAAATAGTCTTGGACTTGGCAGTAGACTAACCGTTCTTGCATTTTTGTCTAGAATGCATATTAGGGAGATGGGCCTATAATTACTTATAGGCTCCCTGGGGCCTCCCTTATGGATGGGTACCATGCGGGCCTGTTTCCATTTGTTAGGCACTGCTCCTTCAAGCAGGTACCTGTTAATGAGCCCTGTGACAGGTAATGTTATAGCTGGTGCAGCAGCCTTGAGCAGCCTAGGGTCAAGGCCATCCAAACCAGGTGAGCCTTTTACTTTGATGGACATTAGGAGGGAGGAAGTACTTCCTTTGCTTGCACTAGCCTTAAGTGAAAGTGTGGGCGAGGAGGGTTTGGTATCTCAGAGCACAGTTGTTTTGGGCGTGAGACTCGTCTTGTAGTCTTCTAGGTTAGTGAAGAGCCTGTTAAAGGCAGAGGCAGTCTCCAGGCTATCGTTAAGTGTTTGGCCATTGTATTTTATTGGGCCTTGGGGCGATTTACCACTGCCATTTTATCAAGGCATTGATGTGCAACCAGAAGGAACCTGAGTCAGTCAGATTGGTCTGTTGAGGCTCTTGACATATTTCCATTTTGCAGTCTTCGCTGCTTGTTTGCACTGGTTCCTTAGGGTTCTGTAGGTCACCAGGTCCTCTGAGAGGGTTGAGATCGTATGTTTTTTACAGGTCTTGTCCTGGCTTATCATAAATTTCAACTCCGGGGTGATCTACTTGTAGCAGCGACCTTTATTTCTAAGTCTCCTTAGTGGAGTGAACAGGTTGGCTGTAGAGATGGAGTTTTGGAAGTACTCCAGTGCTTCATCTAGGCTAGGGAGTAGCTGGATGGGTCTGTAGTCCGGGTTGCATAGGTACCCCTGGAAAGAGTCTACAGAGAATTTGGAAAAATCTCTCGCTGTGAGGAGCCTGGGAGGAACCTTGGGTGTGCTGTTCTTCCACATGCAGAATATTGGTGAGTGGTCACTCAAGACATCTGCCAAAGTGCCAGCCGCTTGAATGTTTAAAGGATTAGAGACCAGTACCCAATCTAGGGTGGAGTGGTTCCCTGTTTTGGCATTGTGCCTTGTGGTTTCAGTGATGACCTGAACCAAGTTGGCATCCAGGAGCGAGGCCCTGAGAGCCTGCTCGGTGTCAGAGGCCCAATTCAGGTTAAAGTCCCCCAGTATTAACAGTTCGGAGGTGACATTTTCTGCTAGAGCCTTGGTTAGCATCTCCAGAGCTTGGAGGCCAACCTTTGGAGGGTTGTATAGGCAACCTATTAGGTGTTTGGCAAGGCCAAGGGTAACCCTAAGGAACAGTGACTTACTTCCAGTGCAGCCAGCAAGGGGAGGGAGTCAAGTGTCACATCTAGTGAGTCTCTGACATAGATAAGTGCCCCGCCTTTTTTGTCCTTCCTGTCCTTCTGGAATGTGTTGTAGCTGGTGACTTCTATCTCATGGGTTAGGATGTGTGGCTTTAGCCAAGTTTCTGGTACTGCCAGTATGTCTGGTTTGTATCGATCCACCCAGCTTTGAATCTCATGTATTTTGGGGCGCAAGCTGCAGATGTTCATATGTGCTATTTTTAAGTCCTTGGGGGAGGTCCAATTCCAGTTGTGAGGGGGAACCAATGTTAAAGTTAGCCACAGGGGGTCTGTGGTTGGCCTCAATGTCACCTGCAAGGAGCAACAGTACTGAGATTATACTTAGTACTTTTGGCATTATGAGGAGTGCACCCCTTACACTGTGGCCCCTTGAGCCATGGAACGTTGGGTAACAGGCCCCCTTTTTTAGTTAATCCGTGCATCACTAGCTGTGAATCCACTGCTAGTGTAGTAGATTGGTAAAGCAGGTAAGGTTGGTGGCATTCTTGTTGACCCCAGTCCAGGTCACATACACCATTAGTACCCATAAGTCTGTCTACCCACATAATTGTACAGATGTACATAACCATCAAGATAATACCCCTGTTTGGTGTGCATTTAGGGTTAACGTGCCTGTTCCTGTGAAGATGGGCCGAGGGGCTCAGGAGGTTCTCGGGCTCTGGGTTTGGCATTTTTTGGACAGTGTTTGCCCCAGGCATAGACATAACAGCTGGTAATATCCTAAGCATTGCAGCAAGTACTTTGTTCATCTCCTCAGTCTTTTAATTTTAATTGCACCCTGCTGCAATTCAGTTATGCTGCAACTACTACATTTGGTGTCCTCATGTAATGTTCTATGCATCCAGGTTCAGTGGTGCTGTTATAACCTTTCTACAGAGTTCTACAGTTCACTGTTTTGCAGTTAATTCTAGCCTTAAGTTTTCTCAAGCTAGCAAGTGCTAATGCTGTTGCGATTGTTGTAACAACACCGGTACAACTATGCTCATAAGGGGAGTCAGAGGCTGGGGGGAGAGAGACTATCCGACAGGTAGGAGGGTAGCATGTTGAACCAGAATTTAGGTATGAGGTTGAGGGAGTGAAAATAACATCTGTGGGACAGTGGGGTTAGTCCAAGGAGGTAGTAAAGATCACAGTGATGTGTTCTAAGGCGGAGTTGGTAGCAAAGTGGCAGAAAGAGTTCAGGAGGGTATCAAGCTTTGAAAGGGTGATTACAGGGGCAGGGCTGTAGATCACACCCGCATAATCAAAAATGGGGAGCATCATCTTAGTTAAAATTTTGCATCTGGCAGGTAGTGGGAGGGAGGGTCTGTGCTGGTATAGCACACGAAGTTTGGGGCATAGTTTAGAGATGGTTACATTTATGTGAGTTGAGAAGGATAAGTGGGAGTCTAACCAGATGCCCAGGTATTTGTATTTAGTGACCTGGTCTAGAGGAGTACCGTCCAGGGAAGAGATTGGGAGAGGGGATCTGCTAAGCTTCTGTGCTGTGCTGTGCCAAGTACCATAGACACAGTTTTGGAGGTGTTTAATTTTTAATTGGTTTTGTCTAAACTTGTGTTAAATATTGTTTAAGTCGCTTTGGAGTGTAGCTTGAACATCATGTAGTGATGGGCCTGAGGTAAAGAGGATAGTGTCATCTGCATGTATATGTATGCTGGAGTTTGTGCAGGAGGAGTGACTGTCATTTATGAAGAGGGAGAAGAGGATGGAACTGAGGACTGAGCCTTGTGGTATGCCTGCTAGGATGAGGGGATGAGACATCAGCGAATCTGATTGACTGACTGTTGCCTGTTGGAAGGATTTGAACCACTGTATGGTGATAGGAGCTAGGCCTGCTGCCTCTGTTTCAATAGAAGGAGAGAGTGGATACAGAATCAAAGGTCTTGGCCAGGTCACCAAACACTGCAGCAGTTAGAAGGCCTTGATTGGAGGCAGAATGGATGGGATTTGTGATGTGCAGGGGTGAGGAGGTAGTGGAATGCTGTTTTCTAAAACCTGACTGGTTGGGAGATAGATTATTTGCAGTGAGATATTCCGACAGCCTGGAGTGGGCCAGTGATTCCTGTAGCTTGGCAGGAGTAGGGAGATCGGCCTATAATTTCCAGGTGTAGAGGGGTCGCCACCTTTGTGGAGGGGAATAACGGAGGCAAATTTCCAGGTCTCAGGGACAGAACCTAGGAAAAAAAAAAAAAGGAGAGGTTGAGGAGATGGGTGAGAGGCTTAGCAGTTGCTGGAGCCGAGAGCTGCAGAAGCTTAGGATGGATCCCTTGTGGGCTGGACTTGGTGGTATTTAATGAGCAGAGGGCTGTTAGGACCTCTTGTTCAAGGTGGGTGAGAATTTGAAGTTGTTTTGATGGGGGTGGAGGGGGACAGAGGATTGAGGGGGGTCCGTGAGGCACAGAGCAGGATGTGAAAAATTTGTTGAGGGTATCAGCAGTGCTGATGGGGTTAGTAATAGCCCTGGCCATCTTGCATGAAGGCAGGGGAACTGGGTTGTGCTGGTCGATCTAGAAGTGAATGAACAACATTCCAGAATGGAGGGATGAGCATGAGACAGTTGTGTCTTGAAGTAATCTGCTTTTGCCTGCCTTATGGCCTTAGTGCATGCATTGCGCAGGGTGTTGTAGGCTTGCCTATTTTCAGGGTTTGTGTGGGGTTTGGGAAAAAAAAAAAAACGCTATCCCTGGCCTTACATTTGGTGAGGATGGGTGCAGAGATCCACTGATGGTGTCTCTTCTTGAACCTGGTGTTTTTCAGAGGAGTGGGGGAGTCCCAGATTTTTGTGAGTGTATGCAGGATGCTGGAGAGGGCATTGTCTGTGTTTAGGGTTCAAATACACCTGGTGCCAATTAACGTGACTAAAGCTGGTATGCAGGGATTCAGTGTCCAGTGCATTTAGGGAATGTGTATTAATGTACTTGGGAGCAGACTTGGGCATGCAAGTTTTTCTGATACAGTATGTAATGCAGTGATCACTCTGAGCATTTGCGAGGATGCCAGAAGAAGTTACCTTGTGTGGGTGGGAAGTGAGGATCCAGTCTATTAGAGAATGGTTTTGGGAGTGACAGTTGTAGCGGGTGGGTTCATTGAGCAGTTGGGTAAGATTAAGGGACTCTATTTTGGAAATGTGGACCTTTTGAGGAGGGGGTGAGTCAATCCAGGTTGAAATCTTCTAGCAGAACCAGGTCCCCTTTGGAGGTCAGATCAGGTAAGGTAGTTAGGGTGGAGACTAGAGAATCACATGCTAGACAGGGAGAGGCATAAGGCATCCCCATAAATAAAGGGAGAGATGAGGGTAGGGCGAGTTGAACCAGGAGGATTTCATGGGAGCTTGGGTGTGTTTTCTTAAAAATGATGGCGCTACGAGAGGGGTTGTTTTGTGTAGATGGCTGCACCTCTGCTTCTCTTGCCACGGTCCTGTCCCAAGTAGAGTGTAGTTAGAGATTGAGGGAGGAGTCGGGGGTCCTTGCGGAGAGCCAGGTTTGTCAGGCATAGGATATCAGGAAAGTGCTCAATCATCCAGCAGGTTTTTTGGTCAAGTTTAGCCTGGATATTGTGGCTGTCACGGAAACATGGTACACAGAGAACCATGATTGGGATGTCAACATACTTTACCAGGGTACACAATCTACAGGAGGGACAGGGAGGGTAGAAGAAGAGGAGTAGTAACCCTCTACATAAGGGAAGGGATCAGAGCAATGGAACTAAAAGGTAAATGGGAGCGGAGGCACTGTGGGTCACCACAGTCCACACGGGGATTGTATACAGACCCCTGTCTCGGGGAAGAAATGGACAATGAAATGATAGAAGGCATCCTTAGGATAGTAGAAAAAGGGGAGATATTGTTGATGGGGGACTTGAATATGCCAGATGTTAACTGGAGCACCTTTGCTGCACAGCCACATCCAAGAGCAGGGTCATTCTCGATGCTGTACAGGGGGCATGCCTCAGACAGCTAGTGTTGGAACCCACTCGGGAGGGAGCAATCTTGGACCTGGTACTCTCAAATGGGGATGGAGAGAGGATCTCAGATTTGAAAGTGGGTAGCCCTCTGGGAACAAGCAACCACCAAACAGTGTGGTTCATGAATATAAACACAGCCGTAGAGTCTAGCCATACAAAAGCGAGCGTATTGGACTTTAGGAGGGCTGACTTGGTTTACTTGGTATCACTAAGTTTCACTAGGTTGGGACAGAGCAAAACAGGCATATGCCCATAATACCTCTGATTTAGGACAAATTACAGGGATTTATTTAACTGTAAAAATTGATTAGCGTTTTGTTAATAAAAGTGCTAAATCTTTGTGAAAATGCCTAGCTCTTGCCTCACTGTGTTTAATAAACACAGCACTTCTAGAAAATCTGTATAAATACTTTCTGCACAGTTAGTATAGTCCCAAGAAAAAAACTGCTAATCAATTATTTAAAACCCTGAATTATAATAATTAAGTATCCCTTTATCAGAAATATGTGTCATAGGACAAAAGTAGGCTGATGGCCCATCGTGATTGTCCTCCACCACTCTGGTGGGAAAATGGTTATACTCAGAAGGTATTAGACTCCATCCATACGAACATACGAGTATACGAAATTTGCCAGCAGATAAAGGCCTAGAGGTCTATCAAGTCTGCTCGAATGTGCAGCTAGCACCCCTTATTCTGCAGCTGCCCCTCCCTTCCACCCTTCCCCTTCATTAACCCTCCCTCTTGTCCTGTCCCATCCCCTTTTGAAGTAGTCCACTGTTCTACTGCATACCACTTCTGCAGGTAACACATTCCACCCAGCCACCACCGTCTCTGTAAAAAAGTGTCCCCTCATCTTCCTCCTGAACCTTCCTCCCTCCCTCCAGTCTCATATCATGGCCCCTGGTGGCCCTCCCCTCCCTTACTTTGAACAGCCCTCTGTACCCGTCTGGTTTATTCCTTTCATGTATTTAAAGGTTTCAATCATGTTACCCCTGTCCCTCCTCTCCTCCAGTGAGTACATGTTCAACTCCTTCAACCTCTTCTCGTATAAGTCCTCCAGCCCCTTGATCATCTTTGTTGCCCTGCGCTGCACCCCCTCCAGTAACTTAATGTCCCTCTTCCATTGGTCCAAACTTTTTTTAAAGGAAGAAATGGATGGACTATCCACTAAATAGTGCGGAAGAGTGTTCCATAGTGTTGGAGTTCTTACTATGAAGTAATTTAATCTTTTGTTGGTGTTTGATTTTCTCACTTCAATCTGTTTATTGTTAAACCTCGGGGAACTCCTTCTGTTGGAGAATTTTAGGCCACACTGATCCAGTTGGTCCTGTGAATTAAGAATTATATACAATAAAAGCAAGTTACCTCTAGTTTGTCTACTTTGCAGAGAGTGTAACCCAGTTTCCTGCAGTCTTGAATGATAATCGCTGTTAGCCAAACGGGGTATTAATTTTGTTGCCCTCCTCTGAATCTTCTCAATTCTATCAATATTATGTTTCAAATAAGGGTTCCAAAAGGGGGACCCATAATCAGAATGGGTCCTAACATGAGTCCTAAAAAGGGGGATGATACATTCCTGGGTCCTAGAAACAAACGTTCATTTGATGCGGGTAAGTAAAGAATTTGAGGTCTTGGCTACCTTAATACACTGATCAGTGGAAGAGTACTTATTAACAATAACCCCAAGATCTCTCTCAGATGTGGAAGCTTTGAGGGGGCAGATTGTTTAAAATATAGCTTTGTTTGGGGTTATTCTTTCCATAATGTAACACAGTACATTTATCAGAATTGAGAAACATCCCATTAATAACTGCCCAGAGTCATATAGCTTTTAAGTTGTTGCTCAGAATAGTTCTTGCATCTGTTGGTACTGCCCCCCCCCCCCCCCCCCAGTTTAGTGTCATCTGCAAATTTATAGAGAAGATTTTCATTGCTCACCTGCATATCAGTAATGTACACATTAAACAAGGGAGGGTCCAAGGACCGACCCCTGGGAGACCCTGCTGGTGACATGCCCTATGTCTGATAGGGAACCATTTATTCTAACTTGCTGTTGTCTATTCGATAGCCAGCTAGAAACCCATCTAATTAGGACCTGAGAGAACCCTAGATTTGACATTTTGTCAGTGAGCTTGCCATGAGGCAACTTGTCAAACTCTGCCAAAGTCAAGTAGTATAACATCCATGGGAGTCCCACTATCAAGTCCCAGACTTATATAATTACAGAAAGATAACCTAATAGTCTTCAGGTGAAGCTACCTCTGGCTGGAAGCTGCAACACTGGACTTAAGATTTGCAAGAAAGCGAGTTGTGCTCACAACAGAGGGAGGTGAACCTTACAATTTACAGTTGTCATTGGTTTGAAGCAGATTCCTTAGGAAAGTTAATATTCTTCAGGTAGAGGATACTTCTAACTGAAGGGTGAAATAAGGAACTTAGAATTATCAGAAAAGGCAGTCTTTCAATCAACAGAGAGAGGTGGAGCTTGCTTTACTTTTGTTACAATTGTTAAGATTTTCAGTGCAGGAAGAGTTTCAACCCACAGGGGCTTAATACTGTTTTCTGTGTCTGCCCTTCTGCACAGCTGACGTGTTTTGGGGCTGACTGCTTTCAGAGCACAAGTCTCCAGGCTGTTTTGGAGCTGGGGAGGTTTACCTGTGTCTGACTTGGATGTTTGGATTTTCTCTGTTTGATTAGCAGTGTTTTCTCTGTCAAATTGTCGTGTAGGGCATCTTGCTGACAGGAAGGCACTCATCGCATGACGGTAGGTCAGAGCTTTTAGCTGATTGTTTTCGTGAGGGCACAGTTTAGGTCCAAACCCTTCCCACCCTCACCCCACCCACCCCTGGAAATAGTTCCTTTATACCTGGGGTTCTGACATCATTTCCTCAAGAGGGCAAGGTGCATATCACTGTCATATCCTCTCTAGCACACTGCACTGACAATATAAGCATACACATTATATAAATACATATATTTCTATATAACACAACAATCACACACACAAAAAAAAAACAGGTATACAGTTATGTGGGGAGTAGTGCAATGTAATGACTGTGGGGCAGCAGTCTTCCGGGAGTCTTTCTGGAGACTGAGATGCTGCCTTGTTTGCAGACAACTATCTGTCCTGAGGGAGGAAGTTGCTCGTCTTCAGGCTGCACTGGACAGTAGCAAGGGAACCTCCCCCATCCAGGCAGCACCAGAGCCACCACCACTGCCTCAGAGGTTGCAAAGAAAGCACAGCAGTTGGACCACAGTGGGCTCAGGGAGGGTAAGAGTGGTGGAACAGAGGCATACCCAGTCAATTGTTCCACTCTACAATCCATACACCATTCTGGGGGAGCATAGTTCCCCTATGGATGCACACGCAGAGGAGACTAAGGAGGGTGCAGACAACTGTCACAAGGGAGGCCCTCAGGAAGGAGGCAGAGGGCACCACAGGGAAAGGAAGCAGCTCCTGGTGGGAGACTTGATTATTAGGGGGATAGAACTGGGGGGAGCAGGGAAAACTGAAGTAAGGTTCCTACCAGGTGCCATGGCTTGGAGGGACAGGAAGCACATCCTTAGGATCACAAGAACAGTTGCACAGGAGTCTGAACTGGACGTCATTGTCCACCTAGGGACAAATGACTTGGCTCATCATGAGATTAGAGCAGTGCAGAAGGACTTTATAGAGTTGGGGAGGGGCTTAAGACAAGTAGCACACACAGTATCCTTCTCAGAGGTGCTGCCTGTCAGTGGCATGGGTGAGGGATGGTACTTTGCACCACGCAGTTTAACGAATGGTTGAAAAAATGGTGTGGAGCACAGGGGTTTGGCTTCATTGGGGACTGGGGTTCCACCTGGAGGGACACCAGCCTATGCTGGCAGGGTGGTCTGCATTTGTCCAGGAAGGGAACAAGTCTTTTGGGCAATCGGTTTAAATGCTTCATTGGCAAGCTTTTAAACTAGTCAAGGGGGGAGGCACTGATAAGCAGCAGGAAAATCCCAGCCTCCCCCTACAAAACAGGGTACTAAATGAGAAAAAGACCAAGGTAGAAAGGTCAGTGGGGGATGCTGCTACAGAAGGTAAAACCATAAAAAAATGGAGAGCAATGAGTACTAATGCCCGTAGTCTGGGTATCAAGCTTCCTGAATTAGTGGCCTTGATGGAGGAGGAACAGCTGGATATCGTGGCAGTCACAGAAACATGGTACACACAGAACCATGACTGGGATGTAAACATACCAGGATACACTATCTACAGGAGGGACAGGGAGGGTAAAAGAGGAGGAGGAGTAGCTCTCTACATAAGAGAAGGAATCAAAGCAACAGCACAAAAGGGTAAACAGGGAGGAGAAGAAGCACTGTGGGTCAATGTGGAGGCAGGCAATGGCACCACAATCTGCTCAGGGGTTGTGTACAGACCCCCCTCTCAGGGGGAGGAAATGGACAGGAAATGATAGAAAGTATACTTAGAATGGCAGATAAAGGGGAGATATTGCTGATGGGTGATCTGAATATGCCAGATGTTAACTGGAGTGCAGTTGCAGCAGCCACTTGTAAGAGTGAGGTTATTCTAGATGCCCTACAGGGGGCATGCCTTAGACAACTAGTATTGGAACCCACTCGAGAGGGAACAATCTTAGACCCAGTCCTCTCAAATGGAGATGGAGAGAGGATCACAGATGTAGAAGTGGGTAGCCATCTGGGAACTAACGACCATCGAACAGTATGGTTTACAGTAAACACAGCAATAGAGTCAAGCCATACAAAGGCAAAAGTACTGGACTTCAGGAGGGCTGACTTTGCCAAAATGGGTGAATGCCTAGGGAATGCACTAGCAAATGGACAGGAAGGAGGAGTGGAAGAACAATGGGGAATAATAAAAACTGCCATCACAGAGGTAACAAGCCTTTGTGTGAAGCAAATAAACAAAACAAAACGATGTAAGAAACCACTGTGGTTCTCAAAGGAGGTGGCAGTGAAGGTTCAAGAGAAAAAGAAAGCACTCAGAAAGTACAAGGAATCACAGAAGGAGCAGGACAGAGAATTGTATCAGTTAAAGCAAAAGGAAGCTGTGAAGGCAGTCAAAACAGCAAAGGCCCGAACTGAGGAAAAAATAGCCAACTCAGTTAAGAAGGGGGATAAAACCTTTTATAGGTACATCAGGGAGTGAAGGAAGACTAAGGGAGGGATAGTGAGGCTTAATAAAGCGGAGGGGTGTGTAAAGAGGGTGACTGTGAAAAGTCAGAGATACTAAACAAATAATTTTGCTCAGTATTTACAAATGAAGAGGGGGAGGTACCTAAAACTAACTATAGAAACACTCTGGATACAGAAGTTGATACCAGCCCATTTACAGAAGAAAGGGTTCTGAAAGAACTCTTAAAACTGAAGGTGGACAAAGCAATGGGGCCTGATGGGATTCATCCCAGAATTCTAAAAGAACTAAGGGTAGAACTAGAGACACCGCTGACTACCCTCTTTAGCAAATCATGGGAGGCTGGGGTGGTACCTGAGGACTGGAGGAGGGCAGATGTGATTCCCCTTCACAAAAGTGGGAGCAGGGCAGAAGCAGGAAACTACAGACCTGTTAGTTTAATCTCAGTGATAGGGAAAATGATGGAATCACTTCTGAAGGAAAGAATTGTCAAGTACCTAGAGGCCAGAGGGGCACAGGACCCAAGGCATCATGGATTCACAGCGGGAAGGTCATACCAGACGAATCTAATAGATTTCTTTGACTGGGTGACCAAAGTAGAAGATCAGGGAGGGTCTGTGGACATGGCCTACCTAGACTTTAGCAAGGCATTTGACTCAGTCCCACACAAAAGATTAATATACAAGTTAGCCAGCCTGGGAGTGGGTCCCAAGATGATAGCCTGGGTAAAGAATTGGCTGGAGAATAGGACACAGAGAGTAATAGTAAATGGAGTCCATTCTGAAGAAAGGAGGGTTACTAGTGGGGTGCCGCAGGGTTCAGTATTAGGACCAGTCCTCTTCAATGTCTTTGTAAGCGACATTGCAGAGGGACTGGAAGGAAAAGTATGTCTCTTTGCAGATGACACACAGATCTGCAACAGAGTTGATACACAAGGTGGGGTGGAAAGGATGAGAAGGGACTTGACAAGGTTAGAGGAATGGTCAAATGTATGGCAGCTTAAATTTAATGCTAAGAAGTGCAAGGTAATGCACCTGGGAAACAAAAACCCAGTTAAAGAGTACACAATGGGGGGTGAGATACTAACAACAACAAAAATGGAAAGGGACATGGGGGTAGTCATATCAGATGACTTAAAGGTGGGCAGGCAATGTGAGAGGGCAGTAAGGAGGGCTGGGGGGATACTGGGATGCATTGGGAGAGGCATCACCAGTAGAAAACAGGAAGTTGTTATCCCTCTGTACAGACTGTTGGTGAGACCCCATCTGGAGTACTGTGTGCAGTTCTGGAGACCCAGTCTCCGCAAGGACATAGACAAGATGGAAGCTGTCCAGAGGAGGGCAACTAAAATGGTGTAGGGTCTGCACCGAAGATGCATGAAGAGAGACTAAAGGAGCTTAATATGTATAGCCTCGAGGAAAGGAGGGAGAGGGGGGACATGATAGAAACTTTCAAGTACCTCAAGGGAATCAACAAAGTCCAAGAGGGTAGCATCTTTCAAAAAAAGAGGTGTACAAAAACAAGGGGGTACAATTTGAAGATAGAGGGGGGCTGCTCAGAGGTAATGTAAGGAAGTATTTTTTCACAGAGAGGGTTGTGGATGCATGGAATGGCCTTCCAGAGGAGGTTGTGGAGTCAAAAACAGTGATTGAATTCAAGCATGCATGGGACAGCCATAAGGCAATTCTAGGGGGTGGGGGTAGAAAGAAGTAGGCTGCTGGTTAACTAGGATCTGCAGCTTATCCATTAGGTAGGGAAATGGGCAGACTGGGTGGGCCAAGCGGTCCTTATCTGCCGTCAAATTCTATGTTTCTATGTCTGTATGTCTGTACCATGCCCGCTTGAATTCCCCCACTGTCTTGGCTCCCACCACCCCCTCTGGCAGGCTATTGCATGGTTCCACAAGAGCCCTGTGAAGAAGAATTTCCTTGTATTGCTTCTGAACTTTCCTCCCTTAAGTCGAAGGTTGTGCCCTCTAGTTCTACTGTAGTCTTTTACCTGAAAGAGGTTCTGCACGTGCACCCTGGTGTTCCTTTGAAGGTATTTGAATATTTCTATCATGTCCCCACGATTCCTGCGTTGTTCTAGGGAATAGAATTTGAAGTAATCCAGTCTTGCCTCGTACAGTTTCTGATGCAAGCCCTGCACCATCTTTGTTGCTCTTCTCTGTACCATCTCCAGCCTATCTATATTCTTCCTGAGGTGTGGCCTCCTTAATTGGACACAGTACTCCAGGTGAGGCCTGACCAGGGACCGATACAGTGGCATGATTACGTCATGCCTTCTGCTCGTGATACCCCTCCCTATGCATCCCATGATACCACTAGCCTTTAATGCTGCGTTTTCACATTGTCTACTGACCTTGCAGTCATCTGGTATGATCACCCCTAGGTGTCACTCCTGCCCGGTAGCCACCACCTGCTCCCCTCCCATTGAGTACAGTTTCCCTGGGTTACGCTTTCCCAGGTACATGACCTTGCATTTTTTGGCACTGAATTTCAATTGCCAGATCTTGGACCATTCCTCCAGTTTTTGTAGATAAGCTTCCATGCTTTGCTGTCCCTCTGTTGTGTGTACCCTGTTGCCGATTTTGATGTAATCTGCAAACAGGTACACCTTTCCCTCCAGTTCATCTGCAATGTTGCTGATGAATATGTTGAAGAGGATTGACCCCAGAACTGAGCCCTGCGGAACCCCGCTAGTCACCCTCCCCTCACAGACAGAGTGCCCTTTACTAATGCTCTCAGAGTTCTTCCATGTAACCAGTTTCTGACCCAGTTTGTAACCTCAGGCCCAATTCCCATGTTCTCTATTTTGTTTTTTACTAGTCTCCTGTGAATAACGGAGTCAAAAGCTTTGCTGAAGTCCAGATAAACCACATCCACTGCCCCACCCTGATCCACTGTTTTGGTGACCCAATTGAAAAAATCAACCATATTTATCTGGCAGGACCTCCCTGCCATGAAACTGTGTTGATTTTTGTTGAGCTGACCAATTTGCTCCAAAAATGCTGTGCTTCTTTCCTTCAGCAGGGACTCCATCAGTTTTCCCATGGCTGACGTTGGACTTACCGGGTGGTAGTTACCTGGCTGTTCCTTGCTTCTACTCTTGTGAAGTGGTACTACTGTTACACTTTTCCAATCCTCCAGCACCTCCCCGCTCCTTAATGATTTGTTGAAGAGCACTGCTAAGGGAGCTGCCAGTTCCCTCCCTAGTTCTTTCAGTATTCTTCGGGGTGTCCCAACTGGCCCCATAGCTGTATCTGCCTTTAACTTGTCTATTTGCTCCAGGACCCTTTTCTCTGTGAAGGGACCCATGTCTGTTCCTTCAATCAGACACTCCTTTATGCCTATTGTTGGTCCCTTACCGTCTGCTTCCTGTGTGAAGACTGAGCAGAAGTACTCATTGAGTGCCTCTGCCTTCTCCTCGTCTTGTTCTGTGGTTTGTCCGTCTTTTTTTGTGATTCTGACAGTGCTCCCTTTGGTCTTCCTTTTTTCACTTATGTACATGTAGAAGGTTTTGTTACCCTTTTTTTACTTCCTGAGCTGTCCTAACTTCAGTTTGAACCTTTGCATTTCTTATCACTTTCCCTGTCTCTTTTAGTTTCTGTTTATATTATGTTTTGTCTGCCTCGTTCCCCGACTCCTTGTACTTTCTGAAGGCTATGTACTTTTCTCTCACCATGGTTGCCACTTTCTTGGAAAACCATAGTGGGTTTTTCCTCCTTTTGTCCTTACTAACCTGACGGGCACACTGTGATGTGACCATGGTTATTGCATCCTTCAGCCTTGTCCAATATTCCTCAATGCTCCCTACTGTCGCGTTACTAAGGTCTCTTGGGCAGGCCTTCATGTTTGTGAAGTCTGTCTTCCTGAAGTCAAGGACCTTCAATTTGGAGCTTGTGGAGTCTACAGTCCTTTTTACCCTGAACCATACCATGTTATGATCACTGTTGCCCAGGTGGTTCCCTACTTTGACACCCATAACCCTATTGCTATCTGTGAATATCAGATCTAGAACCGTGTTACCCCCTTGTGGGTGATGTCACTAGTTGACTTGGGCCTGCTTCCTGTAGTGTGACTAGGAATTTCCTGCTCTTCCGTGATGCTGCTGTGTGGGTATTCCAGTCTATGTCTGGCAGATTGAAATCCCCCACCAGCACCATGTCCCCTTTGCCTGACATCTGGTGGATGGTTTGCAGGATTTCCTTATCCCTGGCTTCCTTCTGATTTGGTGGTCTGTAGATTATTCCTACCCGAATTGGTTTCCGGCTTCTGGCCCCTGTTGTGATCCATTGATCCTCTTTTTCCCCTAGTGCCTGCTGCATTTATGTAGCATTGATGGTATCCTTAACATAAGTAGCAAACCCACTCCCTTTTTTCCCCAGTCCTGTCTCTCCTAAACAGATTGTACCCTGGGGTAGTCACTTCCCAACTATGATTATTTGTGAACCATGTTTCGGTCACGGCCACCCAGTCTAGTCCTGCCTCAGCTATTGTGGCAGTGAGGTCAGTCATCTTGTTAGCCAGACTGTGTGCATTGAGGCATAGTGCTGGCCACTCTTGCTGTGTCACTTTGTTTGTCATGCCTCCCTTGATCTTATTGTTCATCCCTTTGTAGTTTTCTCTGTTTATGGTTCCTTCCTTTCCATTGTGATAGTAAACGACAGAGCCAGAAAGGGTTTTATGTTCCCGGCTATCTGCTTTTGCTGTCCTGGAGTCTGTAGATTTGGTGCTAGCTGGAGGGAAAGAGACAGCAGGCTCTATGTGTGCTTCTCCTAGAGCTACTGTCATCTCCCCTTCTGCTAGTTTAAATGTCCTACGTGGACGTCAGATTTCTGACCCAGTGCTCTGACTCCCTCTTTTAGTCAGGTGGAGGCCGTCAAATTTGAAGAACTCCCTTTCCCAGAAGTTGCCCCAGTTTCTGACGAAGTGGTGCCCCTTTGTGTGGCACCAGTCCTTGAGCCATGCGTTGAGCTCACTTATCTCTTTCTCTCTGATTTTCTGCCTGTTCTTCCCCTTTTCCCAAACAGGAGGAATCTCAGAGAATGCAATGCTGGATGAAAATGAAATCAATTTCTCGCAGAGCTGTGCAGTGTGCTCCTTAACCTCCTCGACCGACCGGCTAGCAAGGTCACTGGTCCCTAGGTGGACCAGGATGTTTGAGACCTTTTCTTCCTTTTTAGCTATGTTGACAATTCGGTCAGTGTCCCTCCAAGCGGATGCACCTGGGAGACAACTGACCTGCACATCTGCACATTTGTTTTGCCTCAGGTGGGGGTCCACATCGTGAATCATGGAGTCCCCTATAATTATGATTTGTTTCCTGTTGGAAAGTTTCCTGTGGAGACTATCCAGAGAAGGGCAACAAAGATGGTGCAGGGCTTGCACCACAAACATATGAGGAGAGACTAAGGGACCTCAATACGTACTCACTGGAGGAGAGGAGACAGTGGGGGGGGGACGGGACATGATTGAAACTTTCAAGTACCTCAAGGGCATAAACAGGGTGCAGGTGGGGGATATTTTCCAATGTAGAAAAAGTATTAGAACAAGGGGGCACAATATGAAATTGGAAGGGGGTAGATTAAGAGGTAATGTGAGGAAGTTTTTCTACACAGAAAGGGTAGTCTACGCTTGGAGTAGTCTGCCACAGGAGGTAGTGGGGGCAAGTACAGTGGAGGGGTTTAAGCATGCCTGGGACAGGCACAAGGGAAGCTTGAGAGGGGAGGGAGTGATGAAAAGCCATAGATCATACAGGATCAGTGACCACATACAATGTATAGGGCCTATGGGCAGACTGGATGGGCCTATCGGTCCTTATCTGCCATCAGTTTCTATGTTTCTAGAAAACTGGAAGTTGTTATCCCTCTCTATAGACAGTTGGTGAGACCCCATCTGGAGTACTGCATGCAGTTCTGGAGATCCCATCTCCGCAGAGACATAGACAGAATGGAGGCAGTCCAGAGGAGGGCAAATAAAATGGTGCAGGGTCTGCACCAGAAGCCATACGAAAAGAGATTAAAGGAGCTTAATATGTATACCCTTGTAAAGGAAGGAGAGGGGGGACATGATAGAAACTTTCAAGTACCTCAAGGGAATCAACAAAGTCCAAGAGGGTAGCATCTTTCAGAAAAAGTGGTGTGCAAGAACAAGGGGGCACAATTTGAAGATAGACAGCAGATGGCTCGAGAGACAGCGTGAAAGTATTTTTCATGGAGAGATGGTGGACACATGGAGCAGCCTTCCTGACGAGGTTGTGGGGTCAAAAACAGTCGGGGAATTCAAGAATGTATGGGACAGGCGTAAGGCAGTTCTAGTAGGGGTAGGAGGAAGTAGGCTGTTGGTTAACTAGGATGTGCAGCTTATCCAATAGGTAGGGAAATAGGCAGACTGAGTGGGCCAAGTGGTCCTTATCTGCTGTCGAAGTCTATGTTTCTATGTTGGCCACTGTTTTGCTGACTACTAGAAAAATCCTTTTTGGGTGCATCTACATTCCGCATTTTGTCTCTTAGTAAGTATCAGGTTAAAGGTAAATACACTGTAACTTAACTTGTGTTAAAGAGATTCACCAGTCAAACGCCATGCACCTGAAATATAGGTGCCTTACTGCCACAGGAGTCCAGAATTGTGAAAATTTCCAAATATAATCCTTTACGAAACAAACTGTATCTCTCGTAAAATTCTTGAAACACGGTCCCACGGACTTCCCTGTTGTAAGTGCCGCCCTCGCTATGACGAGATGCCAGTGAGAGCGTGGGGGCGCACTGTATTATAATCAGTGGGTGGCAGCTTTTCCATCAATTTTATATATTATCCTGGCCACCTGGTAATAAAATGTGGGCACCAATCGACAAGCCCCTTGTTAGTCGACTGGTGCCCACGTCTCACTAACGTTATAGTGAGATGCCAGTGACAGCGGGGGTGGAGCAAGGGTGGTACTTATTACAGGGAAGTCCATGAGATGGTGTTTCAAGAATTTTATGAGATATATAATTTTTTTCGGAATGGATTATATTTGGAAATGTTCACAATTCTCAACTCCTGTGGAGGTAAGGCACCTATATTTCAGGTGCACGGGTATTTCTATTCATATTGGTGAATCTCTTTAAGTTTATCTGTTAGCAGTCTCTCACTGACTTCATAAATTTAGCTATTACGTAATCTGTGGAGTACATCTATATTGCAGCTCTCACCTGCTTGTTGCTTTCCTGTTGTGTAGTTCTAGCCCAGATCTGTTACCAGGTGTTAGCAATTGCTGCTGATCACTTGTCTAGTACATCTAATTTGCTAATCTGTCTAGGTGTTATTTTGCTTATTGTTGTGCACTGTTTAGCTATGGTGGTTACCGACTGCCATTTTGCTTTTGCCTCTCTCCTCCTAGCAGCAGTGTGGTTTGCACTCTGTGCCTGCTCCATTTCCTCCTCCTCTCGCCTCCTTTACCCCTCCCCATCCAACTCTCCTAGCCTCCCTTCCACCCACCCCCTACCCTTTTCTCCTTCTCCTCCCAGTCCACCATGGTCTCCTATTGTCCTTCCATTACCACCATTCCCTCCTAGCTCCTCACCGTCCCTCTCCTCCCTGCTCTCCAACCCACTCCAAGGGTAGGAAGCGCCATTCTTTCCTTTCCCCTATTCTCCTGCTCCTTCTCCTGCCTGGTGACGTGGAGCCCAACCCTGGTCCCTCCCCTTCCTTTCTCTCTCGCTCGCTCTGCTACCGCCAAGGGTCTTACTGTTTTCCACATGAATGCCAGGAGCCTCCTACCTAAACTCTTGACCTCTTCTCCATCTGGCTACAGTTGCACTCTTCTGATTGCCTCTGTATCTCCTCCAGGACTCCTGACTAGCCTGTCCTTGCCCGATTACCATCTTTTCAAGAAGGACAGGGGAAATGTGGAGAAGGGGTTGCTATCTATGTCCACGAGAGCCTCTGATGTACTGTGACCATCAGGGAGAGGCCATACCCTCCTCCCATGAATTTTTCCAAGTCAGGCTGTCTTTCCCCTTCTCTGTACCTTTACTTATTGGGGTTGTCTATGCCTCTCCTAAGATCTCACATTCATTCCTGGTTGACTCTTTTTCCTCCATCGCCTCTAATTCCTCGGCAGGTGAACTCACCCTCCTCAGGGATTTCATTGTAAATTTGCTTTCCCTCGCCTCAAAATCTACCATTCATTGGACTAAGTCTCTTTATTTGTCTCAGGTTATTTGGAACCCACATGGCTTGATCCCCCCCTCTGCCAGTCATACCCTTTTGGACCGGGTTCTAGCCTCCCACCCCCACTGCATCATTGCAGCAGGTATGTTGGTGGATTCTTTTAGTGACCACTGCATGACATTCTTCATCAGAAAAGCCCTGCATCCCTCCCCTCACCAAAATACATCTGGTCAAGGTCTCTCTGGTCACTAAATATCAATGCTGTACTGAACGACCTCACTGTAGTAGGGTGGTTAGCTATTTCCTCTGCCTCGGATCTTGACATTGCCCTTGCACTACTGCACCCCAAATTCTCATCTGTCTGGGACAAGCATGCCCCCCTCAGGAAATCCAGAGTAATGTCCAGGCTGTGAAATCACACCAAATCAAGTCCAACCTTTAGAAAAACCTTAACGCCTCCACTAAATTCTGGAAGGTTGTCCTCTTCCTTTTCGACCCCACTGGCCGGTCTGCTCCCCCAGTTTTCATAGTAAATGCTTCACCTCTGTCTGACCTTACCTCTGTTACTGCTCACTTCAAAGAGTTCTTCACAGCCTTCGTTCTCCTTCTTTTTCCCTCTCCTGGCTTTCTCCTTTCCCATAGGTTGCAACTTACTGTGCTCAAATGGAAAGCAGGGGGGTAGCTGAAGGAAGGCTAGCCCCAAGAGAGTCACAGAAGAGGAAACGGATAAGCTGCACACCTAATGCAAACTGAGCTCAGGCATGTCTCTGCTGCAAAGAAGTGTAGTTGCCAAATGTAATCATTTATACACAGAGCTTAGAGCCAGTCACCTTACTGGGAGTTGGCGCCCCAGCGCTTCGCCAGTCAAGGCTTTGTCAGGGCCTGAGCTTAGTTTGTATTAGGTGTGCAGCTTATCTGGTTTCTCCTCCTTCCTCCCTCCTTCCCTCCCCATTCCCTCACCAGGTTTCCACCCCCAATCACCATCCAGGAAAATCTGATTGCCCTTTCCTCCCTCAAATCGTCAAAGTTCAGCCCCAACAGTTTTCATCCCAAGCTTCTCCACCTCTGAGCTTCTGCCTTTATAACTCCTCTTACTCACCTACTCAATCTTTCCTCCTGTCTCACAACTGTTCGTCAGTCTTGGAAGTTGGCCAAACTTATTCCACTTCACAAGGGGAGTGACCCTCCTCCCCTGGGAGCTTCCAGTTCATATCCCTCCTCCCTTGCCTCTCTAAGCTGCAAGAGAAACTAGTCCACTCTAGTCTCCTTGATGTCCTTTCATTATTGAACTTCCTCTTTCCATTCCAGTCTGGTTTCCAGAAGCACCATTCCATTACCTTCTCCCTGCTGCATGTCGTTGATTCTATCTTCTCCCACAAGGATCAGGTTCACATTACGGCCACTATAGTCATCAGTCTGGCCAGAGTCTTTGATTCGGACTCTCATCCACTTCTCCTGGACAAGCTGAGTTCTTCTGGCCTTTCCGCTTCTGCCGTTGGTTGGTTCTATTCCTACCTAACGAGGCAACAGCAGTCAGTACAGGTTGGAGATGTCCTGTTATCTACTGTTCCTATTCAGGCTGGGGGTCCACAGGGCTCTATCCTGGGTCCCATCCTTGTCCTGTCTTCCTGAATGACCTCCCTGCTGCCTATGCCAACTTGCATGTCCCCATGTATACAGATGACACAGTCATCTTCACCTCTGGTCCTTTCACCACAGCTGTGGAAGACCTACTCCAGTGGGACTTCAGCAAAATTCTGCACTGTTTTCAATCCAAGCAACTGAGAGCTCGAGACTAAAAAATGGTGTCCATGGCCTTTGGGACTAGAAACTGAACAGACTCATCCCCCCACCTTTTCATCACAATGGATGGCATGCCTCTTGAATTTGTTCAGTCCTTCAAGTACCTTGGAGTGTGGCTAGATGGTAAGCTTGACTTCTCAGCCTGTATCGATGCCATCCGTACAAAACTCTGTCCCAAGCCTGGTGCCCTGTAACATAACAAAGACTGCTCATCTCTGCATGTTCGCAGGGGGCTTTTTACCAAAGTGGTACCCCCTGTCTTCAACTATGTGGATGACCTGTGGCACAGCACCGTCCAGTTCACACACCAGACTGGACGCCCACTGCAAGTCTTCATGCCGTTTTGCTACAAACTCTCCCTGGCACCCACCACTGTTCACTGTGTACATCCGTATCCATCCTCCCTTGCCCTTTTGTTGCCAGGTTCACTGTACCTCCCTCATGTCCAAATACTGGTTTGGATCCATTCGCTATTACCTCTCCTCTCACCTCTTCCAACTTCCCCCTGCTTTCTGTTCCCTCTGTTCCATGGCCCATCTCAGTTTTGCTACTCCTTACCCCCGCTCCTCTGCTGGGCAATCTGCCTTCTTCTATCGAGTTCCCTCCCTCTGGAACCAACTCCCCTCCTCCATTTGCCTCTTTCCATCCCCTAGCTCCTTCAGGTACCATTTGAAACTTCAACCCTTCACAACCTGTTCCTGTTAGCCTTTTCACCTGATACCTCCATGGCTGAGCTTTAACTGTCCTGGTAAGCAGCTGGCTAGGACCCTGCTGCTGCCTTGGGTGAACTCGCACACCACTACAGTTTTCTCCCTCCATTATGAGGTCTGACAATAACTCATCTCTCAGGTCAGTGGTCAATATTGTTCTTATTCATCATGTATTGCTGCTGCTGCTTCTGAATATTCACTTGCCAGGCATTCTTATTGAGCTACACTGTGCATTAAACTTTTTGCATTTATTCTAATTTTGTACTTTTTATTTTTATCGAATGTTGTTCAAATTTTTTGCTACTATGTATTGTGCTGCTGGTCTTCCTCTGTTCCCCTCCCTCGGGTCACACCTGAAAACGAGCCCTGGCTCAGTGTGCCTCTTCTGGTTACCAATTCATAAATGAATGAATAACTAAATACCCACACTTCAGCTACGTGTAAGCACAAGTGGCCATTTTATAATATAGTGTTGCAGGCATGAGCGTTTTATTTTAATATATGGGTTTATGTAACAAGTCTCTGGTGGTCCAGTGTTTTGAGGGGCATCAGGCAACCAGTATATGTTGTTCTTCTAGTATGACCAGTAAGGCAAAAAGGCCCTGTTTTTATTATATTATTCAATTCTATACATAAACCGTTTTGAATAGCTGTCTATAAAAATTCTTGTTTTTGCTACAGCCTGTTCACCACTGCAGGAAGTTTGTTCCCCTGATGACTGGTCAGAGACCAGTTTCTCAGCCAGCTGGTCTGGGGCACTGTACAGGAGCTTTCTTTGTTGCACTTAGTTTTTTTCCTGCACCAACTCCTTTTAGTATAGATTTACTGTTACCAACTCCACGCCACCATGTATCACAACACCAGTGAAATTTGGGGTCAAAAGAATTTTAGGGGGAAGTGAGGTTCAAACCCAGACTTTCTGGATCACAGCTTAGTATACTAACCACTACATTATGCTGGCTGCTGCCAAGCAAGCCTGTGGTTAGGCACATGTGACAATAACTGATACGAGACCAGTTCATCAGGAAGGAGAAACTGGCCTCAGGCCACGTGGCACTAACTGGTTTAAGACTAGGCAGCTCTGAAACTGACTTCAGATCAGGCTGGTCCCAGACCGGTCCTCGGGGGAACAATCTTCCTACACCCTGTTCACCAGTCCACATACCATAATAACATAGCTGTTCTCCCTGTCTCCTGATTTTTTTTTTGACCATTCTAGTCTCAACATGCTGTTGAAAGCTAAGTCATGGCTGTGTTTCCAAAGGGAACCACTTAAAGTGCTGTGAGCCAAAAGCAGTTATGTGGGTATACATCAATGCTGCCTGACTGCAGCACACTGTATGACAGCTAAAAGTTTGATTTGTTTGTGAACCAACATTTACACAGCATATGGGCTCCATTAAAGGTGCACCTTGTACCCTCAGATAAGGGGTTTGTCATGAGCCGTTAATTGCAGTAATTTTCTTTGCTCTTGTTTTTTTATAACCCTTTAGAAAAAAGTGGACCCATTTGTCAGCACTGTGCATCTGCCATACCCTTTTAGGGCTAAGAAAAATAAAGTGCTGCTGTTCACAGAGGTGAGTGCAGTTCTGAGTCTTGTACTGTCAATCTGGTCTAATCAAAGTCTATGCTAGCAGTGTGTTAGGTGACTATTAAACTGGGTTTGTTCATGTATCTAGCCTCGAAAAAAGGAAATTGAAGGAGATCCTTAGCTCTGGGCTAGGAATTCACATACTGTAGATCATTAGTTCTCTAACATTGTCATACTGACCCTCACCTAAGGTATGAGAACAATCCCAGCTCCCCCCAGCACAAGATCTGGAAAAAACACTGGGCCTTCCTATAGGAAAAAATATCCTACCTATGGGATTATATGTGGGTTAGCATGTACAACAAGGCTGTGATTCCTTTAGAGATGTCACTCAGGGTTTCACGGCACACTGCAGTATTGGAAGTCACGGCACTGATACAGTGGCTGACTTTGAATACCATGATAATGCTATGCCATGGTTTTCAGGCCTTTCATCAAATTTGAGCAGTGTTTTTAGGAACAACTATTTCTTCCGTGCCAAGTCTCCCCGACACAAGAGTTTGGAGAAGACATTATTTGTAGAAAACTATTTTGATAATGCCTTGGTATTCATGATAACCACAGTGTTACATGTCACAGTTATACCATCAAAATATGATACCATAGGTCACCCAGCAGCAGCATATCACTCTGCTGTACAGATAACCGGAGGTTTGGAGTGGGTCTAGATCATCGGGGGGGGGGGCATGCTGCAGGCAGCTGCCGCAGGGTAGCTCACTTTGGCAGGGAAGGACTAGCAGTGCGTTCTGGTGGCACATACTGACTCATTTGGGTGGGCCAAGGGGTGGACTCCTCCATAGGGATGTGCTGCATCACCAATGCTATAGGGCATGTCTCGCACCAAGGGAGCAGAGGGAAGAAAGGGAGAAAACTTCCCTGCCTTCCACATGACGACAATTGCCTGAACAGGGTATATCCCTGGATGATGACAGGGTTGGGGAGAAAATGTATGTGGAACAAAATTGGAAAATTTAACATCATTATATTCAGTGGAATGTTTCTATGAACAGAGACCTCGACAGCCAAGCCTGAGATGGAAACACAGCCTAGTTTGTACATGGTTAACCATATGTTATGTTTTACAGCATATAGTTTTTTAATGTCCGATGAGTGCTACCTCCATTTATACACATACACACCTTTTTTTTAAATTAAACTCCACCCTGCACTCAGTTGCTTTGTACCCATCCTGTTGACACTTTAGTATGCCTATGAAGTTATATTTTGTTTTAGTTTTGTTTTTTTACTTTAAAAGAAATCCAGAAGAAATCCAACATTGAGCATTGATTTCTGGCTGTTAAATGTTTTTATGTTGGAGTGCATGTTACTGGTTTATGCTGCAGTACCGGCAACACGCATTCAGACAAAACTGGAAATGGCAAGGAGTCATGGCTCAAAGACGTGCTGGCACCAGATTTTGGCATCAGAAGATCTTATTTCGAGGGGGCTCTTGCAGCAGGCAACACCGATAGGACTGAAACCGCCAAGTGCCAGGACCACATGGAAAACATCTAGCTAGCAGTCTATCACAGGGGATCGCTACATGCCGATGTCCACATGCTGACATCTGCCAATCCTATAAAAGGGGTGGCCCCCCACACCTACCTCAGTTCTTTCCTGCCGTCAACCCGTGCACATTGGACCTTCTCGGACTTCAGCTTCAGTCGACCATCATTTTTCTCATGTTTAACCTGCACTTTTATTTTTCTTCTGTTTAATCTTTAAAACATCGAGTTTTCTGTGTTTTTTTTCACCCAAGTTTGTCTTCTTCTCCAGCCTCGTCTTCCGACCAGCCAATGGTGTACCTGCAGCAAGCAGATCCCTGCTAAGGATGGTCACTCTTCTTGCCTGCTCAGCTTGTGCCCAGAACACGACACCGAGGCCTGACAGCACTGCCAGGACTTCAACCAGGCCATACGGAGACGCCACTTGGAGACCCTAGAAAGCTACCTACTTAAACAGAATTTGACAGGGATAAAGAAGGAGCTACAGGCCAAAAAATCCTCTACCTCCCCAGCTCATTCTTCTGGGGCCTCCTCCTCTTTTTCTTCATAGAAGGAGAAGAAATAGAATGGGAAGCACAAGCACTGGGACCATCCCTGGTCAGCCTCTCGCTCACAGTCGCCGCACAGACCGGCCACCACCTCTAGGTCTTCCTCCCACAGGGGGTCAACCCCTTCTGCCCCGGCAGCCCTTGCGTCCCCCGGGCTGCACGTGGTCCAACCGCCTGCCCTCATCTCTGTTTCGGGTGGTGACTCTTCTGGGCAGCGGACCTCATACCCTACCTCTCAGCTCCTGACGCTCAGGCCCTTAGTTCTAATGGGCTGTCAGTCGGGATTGGAACCTCTGGCAGTGGGTCTTTGCCCATCACTCCCCCCCGCCAACCAAGGCATTACCTTAGTTGGTCCCTGACTCCTGGACCGGCACTAGTCCTTTCAGGCGTCGCTCAGAACAAGCGCTCACCTCCTCCTTTACGCAGGCATCACCTCTGCCCTTGCCTCGGGGGCCCTCATCCCCACAGGTGCCACCCTTACCTTTGGGGCAAACATCTGCTACTTGAACAGACTGTTGCCAGCCTTCGCCACTTAGGCTGGCGCCGGCCTTGCCAACGCCTCAGCCGATGACTCCTCAGCCATCGTCTCCTTGATCTCAAGTCAGTGCCATAGCCAGTGCCTGCTGGTCCTCCTCGGTATCCACCACTAGCACTGGGTTGATATGTGTCAGAGTACCGTATGCCAGCTCCCCTGCCATTATACCTGTACCTCCCTCAATACCCCTATCCTCCAGTCTATAATCCACTTCCACTGGTGGATTATAATGTTCTTTTCACTGCTTGGTGGTCCTTCATGCAGAACCAGGACACACCCAGGAGACCTTCTCTTCCCCCCCCCCCGGTACCGCCCACCTCAGGATCTGACCCAGGCAGGCCCTAGTGACCCCCGTGACAAGAGGCCCTCCAGAAGATGTACTGGCATGGTCTTCAGCCAGCGTGTGGATAAACGTTGCCCCCTCCCCCGATGCTGGTCCCTGACCGTGAGCCATCAGGGGATGACTCCTCTTATTCAGAGTCCTCTGGGGGCTCTTCTGAGGGGCAGGACCAGGCTAGGAGGGCCCCTAAATCCCTTCCTGATTACCCTACCCTCCTTGATGTCATGCGTCATATCCAGTCCCTCATGGGATGGGACACAGAGGAGCCTGACCTGGAGTGCCGGCGCCTAGCTATTTATTTGTGGTAAAGAAGACCCTCCTCTTGGTGGTGCCTCTTTTAATCAGTTCTTATGAGGATGTTACCAAGGCGGTATGGAACCACCCATCTTCCATCCTGGCCTTGCCCAGGAAGGTTGACCGCCTGTACTATGCACCGGTGGGTAAGCCCTTCTTTGGGGAGCACCCCATGGTGGACTCTGTGGTCATGAACGCGGCCCACAACCACACTAAGAGGCCAAAACACCTTAGTACCCACCCTTCTGACAAGGAGTCTAGACAGCTGGACCAGTGGGGCCAAGCGGATGTATGCATCTGCCCCCCTAGCCATTCGAGCGGTGAACTATTTGGTCCATATGGTGCAGTACCAGAATGCCCTCTGTAATCAGATGAAGGATCTGTTTCAAACTCTTCCTGAGGATTCTACCAAAACACAGCTGGTCCAACTCCCGAAGTAAGCGTCACATGTGGGCACCCATGTCCTGCATGTGGCATATGACACTGTTGATGTCTCCGGGCATTGGGTGGTGATGGGGATTTGTCTTCGTCACCATTTGTGGCCTAGGGTGTCCTGGATGCCCCTTTCAGAGGTTCTGTCCTATCTGAGGGAGATGCCCAAGACCACATCTCCCGCTTCCAGGAGTCTGGCAAAGCCCTTAGATTGGTTAATTTTCTCTACCAATCACAGCCTCAGACTGCCCAGCATCATTCCATTTATCGGTCCTCTCCCAAGCCCACTAATGGCCAGCAGGTGAAGGACCGCTTTAAGCAGAAGGCTCAGACCTCACCAGCCACAACAGCTGCTCCTAGGGCCTCATGGGCACCCACAGCCACTCTGCCCACCCCCAGGTGTACCACCTGACTCCTTGTCCAGCCCCTCCCCCCACTCCAGCAGAGATCTTGGAGGAGGCGGTTGGGGGTTGGTTCTCTCTATACCTCGGTGGACAGTGACCACAGACCAATGGGTGTTGCAGCTTATCGAGCATGGTCATACCCTAGAATTTCTGGAACATCCTCTGTAAAACCCTCCCTTGCCCTACCCATTACCCTTCAGCCCACCTTGCCCTCATCCAGGAAGAGATTCAGGCTCTCCTGCACAAGCGGGCCATAGAGCTCATCCCTCCAGCTCAAAGAGGAAGGGTATACTCCCACTTCTTCCTTGTCCCCAAGAAGACCGGGGATCTGAGGCCGATCCTGGACCTCAGCCACCTGAACTTGTATGTAGAGCACAAACGCTTCAGGATAATCACCATGCAGGGACTGCTGCCCCTCCTTCACCAGGGGGACTGGCTGTGTTCCCTGGATATGCAGGATGCCTACCTCCATATCCAGGTTTTCCTGACCCACCGCCGCTTCCTGTTTCTGTTTCCAGGGTGACCATTTTCAGTTCTGGGCCCTTCCTTTTGACCTTTCTTTGGCACCTTGGATTTTTACGAAGTGGCCGCAGCTCTGAGGAGACAGGGCTTTTACATATTCCCATACCTGGACGACTGACTGACAGCCCCGTCCAGGGATCTTCTGCTGCAGACCTTGGAATGCACTTTTTGGCTCTTCCAGGCCTTGGGAATCATGATCAATCAGCCAAAGTCTTATCTCGGTCCATGCCAGCATCTCCAGTGTATTGGGACGGTCCTGGACTCTTCCCAGGGCAGAGCCATCCTGCCAGCAGACAGGGTGGTATGCTTAATGGAGCAAGACCGCCTATTTTCCTCCAGTCAGATCCCAGCCAGAGCATTTCTTCGCTTGTTGGGGCACATGGTGGTGGCCATACCCACGGTTCCCCTGGCATGCCTGCATATGAGGGTTCCACAGTGGACCCTGTGGGTGCAATGGGACCAACATGCTGATGACCCGGGTCAGCTGGTCATAGTCTCTGGTCTGTGAGGAGGACCTTGGAGTAGTGGCAGAACCCTGCCAGTCTCCTGAAAGGGGTCCCCTTTCGGGCTGTATTCCCTCAGCAGATCCTCACGGTGGATGCTTCGGGTCTGAGTTGGGGTGCTCACTTGGTCAGCAGTCAGACCCAGGGGTTCTGGTCCAAAGTGGAGCAACATCTTCACGTCAGTGTACTGGAGATGTGGGCAGTTCTTTAAACCCTGCAGGCCTTCCAGACCCACATTCTTCCTGGTCCACTGCTGGTGCAGGCAGACAACGTGTCTGTTTTATACCTCATCAACAAACGGGGGCACTCACTCATACCCCCTTTGTCAGAAAGCAATGATAGTCTGTTACTGGGCCTTCTAACATGACCTGGAGCTGTTGGACATTCTTGTTCCAGGTGCCTAAAATGTCCTTTCTGACAGCCTCAGCCAGTCCAGGTCGAAGACTTACGAGTAGGAACCGTTGCCCTTGGTGGTCGAAGATCTCTTCGACAGGTGGGGCCATCCAGAGTTGGACCTTTTTGTGTCGCCACTCAAGGCAAAACTGACACTTTTCTGCTCGATTGATCCAGAGCCTGGAGTTTTCTGGTGCGACGTGTTGTCCCTCTCCTGGAAAGGGAGGTTCCTGTATGCCTTCCCGCTCCTGCAGAGGGTTCTTCTCAAGTTTCAATTGAAGGGGCCAGGGATGATCCTGATAGCCCCCTATTGGCTGCATCAAATTTGGTTCCCCTTCCTACAGCAGCTGGCAGTGGAACCTCCAGTATCCTTGCCCCTGTGCACTGGCTTGCTCTCCCAGGAACAGGGCACCCTGGTCCATCCAGACCTCCAGTCTCTGCATCTACATGCGTGGCTCCTGCAGCCTTAGCTATCTCTCGCTTTGAGGTTTCTTCCAGGGTTGCTGATGTTCTGGTGGCTGCTAGGAAACCTTCCACGAGAGCCACCTATTCCATGTAGTGGAAGCGCTTTTCCTTATGGGCTACTGCTCACCACCTAGACCCCTTCGTCTGTCCGATTTTGGAGTTTTTGCCTAAGGTGGTGTCTGAATTTACATTGAACCAATCCATTCACCTACCAGTTTACTTCCCTGAGTATTCTAATCAGGGGGAGGCCTTGCTCCATACTTTGGATGTTCACAGGGTGCTTCAGTATTATACAAACTGCACCAAGACTGTTTGAAAAACAAATTAATTTGTTTCGTTTGCCCCCAGGAGAGAGAGGGCATCTGTTTCGAAACAGTGTTTGTTGAAATGGTTGGCAAATTGCATTGTCTACTGTTACCATAAGTACAACGAGTCCTTGCCTGGGGTGGTGAAAGGCCACTCCACCAGAGGTATGGCTGCCTCTGCTGCCTATTTCAGGAATGTGTCTGCTGTGGACATCTGTGCGGCTGCCACTTGGAGTTCTGTCCACACCTTTGATTGGCACTACAGTCTGGACATTGCTTCTAGGCGCAGGGCCAATTTCAGACTTGCAGTCCTTCAGTGCCTTCTTTCCTGAGCCTTCTGCTCTCCTCTCCTCTTCTACTCCTCCCAGCTGACCTGCGGGTCGGTCCCAGTACTGCTTGGGATTCGGTCCTACCAGTGTTGCCTGCTGCAAGAGCACCCTCGAAGTAAGATAGTACAGTTTAAATAAGAACTTACCATAACAGTAGATCTTCAAGAGGAGCTCTTGCTGCTTTCCCTTCTTCCCCATGATAGCTTCTTCTCCTTTGCATCTCCTTTGCCATTTCCTCGGCTCTGAAGAACCGCCTCGGTTCTCTGTTTTGCCACCTATTTGAGGTCTTTGGCTTGAGAGCTGAGATAGGTGTGGAGGGGACCACCCCTTTTATAGGATTGGCAGATGTCAGCGTGCTGATGTCGACGGTGGCGTTACTCGGGATAGACTGCTAGCTATAAGTTTTCCGTGTGGTCCTGGCGTCTGACTGCTTCAGTCCTACCGGTGTTGCCTGCTGTAAGGGCTGCTTTCGAAGATCTACTGTTATGGTAAGTTCTGATGTAACTGTACTTTGTACCATAGTAGTTACGTAGCTAATAGGGTACTTGTTGACCTTTTAACTGTGGTGCAGCAGCTCTTGGTAGTGTATGGAAATCTATTCAAAATAAGGGCTACCCATTTACTGTAATACTTAACACCATGCAGCATGGATAAAATGAATGTCTTAAAATAAAAGGCTGAGTTTATTCAGCTGTCATGATTCACATTGTTTGCCCCATCTCATCGTACATAACATGCAAAATGCAAAGATTAATTGGTAGCACAGTAGGTTGTCTGACTTAATTGAGTCTCTTCTGGATCAGGTTGGGATCTTCTCTTGAGGGTGTGTTGAGTCTGGCCTCACCATTTACTGCTGTACATTCTTTTGTACTTGGTTCCCTCCCTACAGTGCAGAGCTAAGGAAGTGCATTAAAGCAGCAGTGCAACAAAACTGGGCCAAAAATTTGACTCTTCCTTTGTTTCACTATAAAATATTCCAGGCCTTTTCAGTTTTATTTGGTGGTAAAAATGTTTTATTTCCATCAAAATTTGAGCTTTTTATAAATGTTTTAATTTAGTTGTTTTCTCAAGGAAAAAAATGGCACCCACATTTGGCTTAGAAATTCATGATACACAGCATGGGAAGTAGCTAGACAGGTAGGGAAAGGGGAAATTGTTTAGCCAGGAAAGGCACGCTAAACCAGAGCTTCTTTCCAGGTATGACCTGGGAGCACAAAGAAGTTAAGTAACTTCTTCAGGGTCACACTGTATACAAGTGGGGGCTGATGGGATTCAAACCCCGGTCTCCAGGTTTGCAGCTCAGTGCCCTAAATCACTACGCTATACTGCCTCCTGTAAAGTAGATTTATATGTATGCAAGATTTTTATTAATTGTGGCTGAAACTAGTTTTTTGGAAAAATATTTTTCATTGCACTGCTGCCTTAACAAGTATGTTCAATTGGTTTGAGCAGTAATCTGGGAAAGAAAGAGACAGGGGCCCAGATATTCAAAAGGGTTGCGCATGGCGTAACGGTGTTGCGCCATACACAACCCACTGATGCGCCTGCAGTGCGATATTTTAAAGGGAAGAGTCGCGCTCAGAAACCTGATGTGCCAGGGCGCATCAGTAATGTATGCAGGCACAGATGGGGGCGTGCCCGTATAAACTACACAGCCCGATATTCAGCCAGGCCGTGCAGAGTTATGCAAGGCGCAACCCTACCTCACGCCTGCATAAAGTTGAACCTAAAAAAAGGAACAAGTCGAGGGCCACCCACAGGTCAGCTGCCCAATTGCAGGGCGCAACACAGCAGCTGCCACCTGTGGGTGGCCATCACATGTTCCGCTGCACCTGGCAGCACCCCATGCCCGATTGCAGGCATCAGTCAACCCCAAAGTCCAATATCCATGGTGGTCCAGTGGACTGCAATTAGCCCGATCGCGGGCATTACAGTATCCCTTCCCAAAGTCCAATATCCCTGGTGGTCAGTGGACCACGATTAGCCCGATCACGGGCGGCATTCCTCTATTCCCACCAAATCTGAAATCCCTGGTGATCTAGTGGACCCCCCTCCACCCACCTGAGCCCCACCACCCCGCTCCCCCTCCCAGTCAGCGGTGGGCAGCAGCACCCACCCGCCTGCCGCCCCACCGCCCACCGACTGACAGCTCGGTATGGCTGCCGCCCATTGGTTCAGAGCATGGCGTGCAGCCCATACCGCACTGAGTCAGTCAGATACGTGAATGGGTTCATTCACATATCTGGACTTACTAGTATAGTATGAGACTTCTGCGCCCATTGGCTCATGCTCTGGAACCAATGGGCGTACATCACTCCGAGCTGTCAATCGGCGGGTGGTGACGGCAGGTGAGTAGTGCTGCCGCCCGCTGGCTGGCGGAGACTCGAGCAGGCGGGTGGGGTGGGTGGTCCACTAGATCACCAGGGATTTGGACTGGTGGGGAGATAGAAGATTGCTGCCTGCGATTGGGCTAATCGTAGTCCACTGGACCACCAGATATTGATTTGAGAGAGGATCAGCAATGCCCGTGATCGGCTACGTGGTCCACTGGACCACCAGGGATGAGAGATGTTCTTTGTCCGTTACGGGACGTCCCGCGATCGGGCTGCAGGGGGCGTCGGTCCCCGACGGCTGCTGCCTGGCAGGGCGCCAGGTGCAAGTCGTCAGGGATCGCCACATCTGCATGCTAATGGCATGCAAATGTAACGTCATCCTGCAAATGGCCCCCGTCGCCTTGCATAAATTATACCATTTGCATGTCACCTTTGAATATCGCGGGTGCTGTGCATGGCGCAATGGAACTTAGCCACGCATCTCAATGCTCTCTCTGACCACTGCGCTGGCGCAGTTCCACTGCGCCATGCACAGTGGGGGTGGCCAGGGTGCGATATTCAAAGCAGTTGCGCCATAGCGCAACTCCACTGAATATCACCCTGGCCATAGCCCTGCGCAACTAATTTGAGTGGCGCACAGGCTTGCGCCACAGACTGGCGCAGTTTGAATATCTGGGCCAGTGTATTTAAATTCCGTCAGAGCCTTGAGCTCAAAGGGTCACATTGAGCAAGGCTCCTCAACTCTTCCTACACATCCACCTGCTCTCTATAAAACAGATTAGAAGCAGGACCTCACAAAATGAAATGAAGCATCTCAGTTGGGCCATCCTGAGTAAACAACTAGTAAACAAACTAAGAAAAAAGATAGCTAGTGCAGCTTTCAGGACCACTGTTCTTCTTACCACACCATTATTTATTGAGTTAAAGCAGCAGTGCATGATGGACGTGAACATTTTAACCTACACTTTTTATGCTATTATATCCCAACTTGCATGATACCCTTCTTTGAATGTTTTACTATTTTTTCACATTTTAAATAAGAGTGCTCTTTTTAATATGACTCGGACCAGGTTTTCCTCTGTTTAACTCAGCTGTTTTTGATCACCTATTGTCCCATAAGGTCTGGGGGCAGTGCCTGCTTGCATGATTGTTCATGTAAGTCACAGCAGAAGTGATTTGAAACATTTGATGTACAAAAGCAGCCGGAAATACTGATGAAAACCTGGTCTGAGCCATATTAAAAGGAGCGCTCCTTTTATTATTTCACATATCCAAAAAAAGTATTAAAGCAGACTCAGTCTGGGGAAGGAGTATCGTATAACTCAGGAAATAAGGGGCAATCTAAAATAGAATAAAAAAGTATAGATCATAATTTTCACCTCTGTCACGCAGTGCCACTTTAATTAATTTGAATTTTTGTCCTGGAAAGGCACACTAGATAGATAACATTTTTATTTTTAAACAGGATAACAAACGCATGTCATTAGGGATAGAATCCTTGTCTACAAGACAGTCCTGTACGATGTTACTACATGAGATATTTAAGTTGCACAGATTGAAAATTAATACATAAAATCATGTATCACAGAGTCGGGTACTTTAGACATGAAATATTTAGGTTGTGCAAAACAAGAATAAATACATAGAAATATATATTGCACAGTCGGAACCTTTTACAAACAAGACATACAATACTAAGTTTAAAACACCTCAAGTACACCACCAACACTTTACTTGAGTATACAAGCAAATTTGTTACTTATTCATTTACTGAGAGGAAAAATACTAATCCAACTTTAATGTAACAATTACATACCACTTGAAACGCTGCTTTTAGTCCTATACCAAATTGTTTTGTGGATGTCATTACTCTCATCAAATGTGGAAGCATATTCCAACATTTAGCTGCTTGGTATTTTAAAGTTTTTTCACCAAATCTTGTTTTATTATATTTAATCATTATCTTATTTTCATATACAGATCTAGTTAGGGTCTGAGTTGGTTCTACCTTTTTTGTCAGTGCAGTAACCAAAATGTAATGTGCTGTTCTCCCCCGTCGTACTCAGGAGCTGCCTCTCCTTTGAGCCGCCATGACCCCTCAGACATACCTCCTACTATCTCCATGCAAGCCACCTTACCTCATATTCGCAGCTGACCTTGGTATAGCCGGCGTAACCCTGTACCGGGTGGGTCCCTCTCCTCCAAGGGGGAAGGCACCGGTTGGAGGAAACCGGTACACTATTTCTTTCTGTCCCGGGCACTACTAAGACTTTGTATGGCCTCCGGGAGTCTTCGGAGGTGTCCTTAGGCCGGCAGCCGTCATCCAGCCAGTCTCCAGAGCGGTATTTCTGTTTTCTGGTGTTTCCCCTGAAATGCTTCCTCTGCAATGCTCCCAGTCTCCACTGGGTGCCGCCGCAGAGTGACCATGCGTCCCTAACCCACCCCAGGGGAGGACCGCAGTCCTACGGACGCTCGATCCTTCCCCTTCCCCTGCCAACCCCCGGTGCCAGAGTCCATTCCCGAACCCGGGTCACCGGTGTGGTAAGAGGTAAGGTGCCCGCACCTCAACCCTCTATGCCACCGGGCTGGCTGTGCTGTTTTTAATAAAAAAAAAAAAAGATGCTATAATTTTAACCCTAGTTCCCCATTTCTATGTTCTAGGGTTGACCACCCAACCTGTTTGACAATGTACAATGATGTGTCCTATAATGACAACCCAGTACAAATCTCGCAAGTTTATACTGTATTTTATCCAGTTTATCCTGCATTTGTTTAGGTGCAGCCCTGTAAATATTGTTTCCATAATCGATAGAAGGCAATATCATCTGCTCTACAATTACTTTCTTAGCTTTTTCATCTAGGCATCTAGATGTTTGTCTAAGTGGCCCTGATTTTTTTATTAGCTTTATTTAATACCTCCCTAATGTGTTCCTGAAAATTTAATTCTGCATCAAAAATTAACCCCAAATATTGATATTCCGTAACCTGTTCTATCACTACATTTGTTAACAATGTTATATCTAGTCTTGTTTTTTTACTATTCCCAAAACAAAGGACTTTTGTCTTTTTTGTGTTCATCACCAGCTTCAACCTGGTGAACCACTCCCCAGTGCTGCTGACGTTCCCCTGTAATCTGCATTTCAAATCCAACACATCGACTCCAGTTGCAGTCAATGCCGTATCAGCATCATACAGCTGGATATTTTAAGTTTGCACCACCTGGGGAAGATCATTTCAAAATATCACCGGGAGATGAGCATCTTCTTGCTCAGTGTGCCTTTCCTGGTAAAACAATTTCAGTAAATAAATAAATATCAAAAGCAATAAGGATTCCCACTATAGATCCTTGTGGGACACCTCTACCAACCTGTTTCACACTTGATAGAGTCTGGGACACCCATACCCTCTGTGATCTTCCAGTCAGGTAGGATTTAATCCAGTCCCATGACCCTTCAGTAACACCTATAGACCAGAGTTTCTCCAGTAGCAGGGAGTTGTCCACCAGATCAAAAGCCTTAGACAAGTCCACAAGCAAAACGGCAATCTCCAAACCCGCATCCAATGAAGTTGCCACTAGATCATTAAATTCCATCAGCACTGAGCTGGTAGAAAGGCTCATTTCTAAATCCTGCCTGATAGGGTGTTAACATTTTGTTTTTTTCTAGATAATCCATCATTTATATATGCACTTGCTTCTCTAGACTTTTGGATAAGATTGAAAGCAGGGCTATTGGTTGATAGTTACCCAGTTCATGTTGTTCTCCCCATTTGTATATTGGAATAATTTTACTTTGTTTCCATACTGATGGAAAAAAAACAATACTCAGACTCCAATTAAACATATATGTTATCGTCGGTGCTATATAGTCAGCAGCCATCTGTAGATATTTACCTTCTAGCCCATCCAGGCCAGGAGATTTGTGAATTTTTATCTGTTTGCCATTTTTTTACCTCGGCATAAAGCAATTGTGGGGGGTGGCAGGAAGTAGGCTGTTGGTTAACTAAAATCTACAGCTTATCCAGTTGGTAGGGAAATGGGCAGACTGGGTAGGCCAAGTGGTCCTTATCTGCTGTCAAAGTCTATGTTTCTATGTGAAACGTTTTAGCAGTTTGAAATGTCAAAGAAAATGCTCACACAGTCTGTCACTCTGGCAGGCTTCTTTTGTTGTAGAGCAGGGGAAAGACTTCTTGGAGGGAAGACTAACAAAGCAGGTGAACAGCAGGCCGAAGCACATTTCCAGTTGTTGCCAGGGAACACACAGAAGTTAAAGGGAAGCGTCCATGTGCCAGCGAGCCCTACCTGCGTGTGAAGCGGTGCCCGATTAGCAAATTTAAAAATAGAAGCAAATGTGGCACTTACAGTTTATTATTTTATTTTGATTCATATCTGGTTGATCCTGTGCCCTCCCCGCCAGCATTTTAGGTCTGAACACCCTCCCCATCGTGCCCATAAGCACCCGCGGCTGTACCCGTAATGGCGTTCCAGGCGGTGAGCAGCCAGGGTGTCTCCATAGGCTTTTCATAGCCCAAGATTGGGGAACAGTTCTGGTTTGGAGCCCGTGTACCTCCGTGACATACGGAGACCTGGTACAGACAGCTAGTGTGTCTGTTAGTGTGTACCTGGTCTCAGTATTGCAAGAATATCAATTGACTCAAAACTGGAGCGATCTGAAGCTACCGCAGTACATATAATTTGTATTGTGGTAGCTTCAGATCACTCTGGTTTTGAGTCTGATGATATTCTTGCAATAACGAGACCAGGTACAGAATAAAAGGCATACTAGCTCTCTGTACTTGGTCTCCGTATGTCACAGAGGTACACGGGCTCCAAACTGAGCTGTTCATCAATCTTAGCGTGACAAGCTCATGGAGACACCCTGGCTGCGCCCCCATCTGGAACGCCATTACGGTACAGCTACGGGAGCCAGGGGCACGACGGGAGGGTGTTCAGACCTAAATGCCAAGGGGGCTGAGGATCAACTAGATATGAATTAAAATAAAATTATAAACTGTAAGTGCCACATTTGTTTCTATTTTTAAATTTGCTAATCAGGCCCCGCTTCACACGCAGGTGGGGCCCGCTGGCACATGGATGTTTCCCTTTAAGTATCTTGCTCAAGTTCACACAGTATGCAAGTGGCAGTTGTGGGTTTCAAACCCAGGTCAGCTTGGTCTTGAGGTTAACTAGGGCCAGTGCTGGAACCTTTAGGCTAATACTGCCTTGAATATGTATTCATAGGTGCCTAGCCGTTATTGTATAATCTATAGTGATTCATGCCTTTGAATTTTGAGTTTTCTACTGAAATAATCCCAGTAGAAAAACAGAAAGCATTCCTGTGCTGTATTAACATCTACTTTGCCTCTTTTTTTCTGTTGACCGGGAAAGGAGGGTTAGGCAGTTCTGCCTGTTACAGCATCATCACCTGGGGGAAGGGGTTATAGATGCACTCCAACTGAAATCGAACCAAATTAAGTTGTTAGTGTTTTTTTAGTAAATTATTGTAGTAACATATTATATATATATATATATATATATATTTTTTTTTTTTTTACAGAATGCGGAAGAAGTCAAATTAGCAGAAGAACACGGAGCATCATTTGTAGGTGGAAGTGAACTTGTTGAAAAGGTACTGTAGCTGCAGCGACAAATGTTTTTCACATTTTAGTAGCAAGGTTGGTCTTTACAAAATGTGATAAAGAGCAGCACTAGTTAACCAGATTATTGGTCAGAGAGTTAAACAGAATGCCATTGTCAATCCGGGCCAATAGTGCAGCAGCTAGGGAAGTTTTGTGGTGCTGACTACTTGGGCTCTGGAGGTCACCATTACTTCAGGACAATTGAACAGTAGCATCCAAGAAGATGCCTTCTCTCTCAAGCTGCTTTACCTGTGGCTGAGATGCTGCCACCCAGTGGCAGGGGGACACTACAGCAAGAAGTACTGGAACAGGGGAAGGAAGGAAGGTGCTGAGGAGCTTCTGCATCAGGAATGATGCATGCGGCTTAGGGCTTGGTGTTTTTGGTGGGAGGGGGGCAGAGACAGAGCAAGGAAAAGGCACCTACCTGATGCTGGATTAAGACTGGTTGCTTCAGCTATGCCACTGGGTCTGCTGTCTGGTGAGGCCCTCTTTCTCTGACATCCTGCTGCCAGGTTTTGCAGCTCCTGTACTATGTCTCGTTTCTGCATCCTTTATTTGTATAGACATGCAATGGAAGGGATAGATCTTCTTCGAGGATATCTATTGCAGCAGGTCACAGAAGTAGGAACTTCCAGCTGCAGGCGTTGGTTCCAGTCCTAGGATTTCACCAGCAGTCAATCTGGGACCACCCATGGTGATGTTACGTGCTATGCCATAGGGTATATAAGCTCGGGCAGTCCAGATCCTTCTCAGTTCTTTTCCCGCTGCCGACCTACATGCTATACTTCCAAGACGGAGTATAGCCACAGTCGATGAACAAACGAAGTAATTTACTTTTTCGCTGTGACAGGTGCGTCCTGCAGTAGTGTTATGTCTCCTCTCACTCGATGTCGTCTTCAGACTCGCTGTTTAGGCTGTGTGCCTGTGGTCAAAAACTTGCTGCAAAAGATCTCCACAAGCTCTGTGCCTGTTGCCTGGGACCCTTGCACGACACCTGTGCTTGCACAGTATGCAAATAGTTCAGTAAAGCCACTAAATGACGATGGTTACAACAACTGAGTGAGCACTTGATGGAACAAAAAATCGCCCTCTTAGAGCGAGAGCTTCTCTCTAAACTGCTGCACGCTACATCGTTGTCATCTTCCGGTTCCCACCATTCAAAAAGTGAACACTCGTCGATGGAGAAATCTGAGAAAAGGGAGAATTACAAGCACTCCCATGCTAGGAGAAAACACCATTCTCTGAAGACATCTCTGATGACTGCACTGCCTACCACTGTACCACAGGCAGTCGTAAACACCCCGGGCTGTACCTTCGGCCCTGTTGATGGGCCTCACACAGTCTTCTAGGCCCTCGTTGACGACTACTGGTCCGTCTACTTCTCTGGGCCCTTCAGCGGTTCATCCGTCAATGACTCCTCCGGTATCTCCAAAACTGCAGCTCCCACCACTGCCATCACCATCTCAGGGGCCCTTATATAGTCCTCCTACTGGCCATACCTGGCCAGTACCTAACCTGATGAATCCTGAATTATATGGGACAACTGAAGTATCAGTAGAATTGTGGAAGGCAGTTCACGCCTGCACACAGGCCTTACCAGATACCACGCCAAAGCAAGACCTGACTAACACCCTAAAGACTGCATCAGCAGTTGGACGATACCTCCTGCAAGCTGCCTACGATGCTGTGGACTCCACACAGCAAGGGCATCTACTACGGGCATCTGTTTGAGAAGACATTTGTGGCTGCGAATCTCTGGATTTGTACCGGATGTCCAACAATCTATACTCAATGCCCCCTTTTAAGAGTCACAAACTGTTTGGTGCCTCTACTCAGGATATCTTAACATCCTTACAACTGTTGGGACGTACCTTGAAGTCAGTATACTCCTTGTACCACATTCAAACAAAACCTTTTTATAAAGGTACATTTCAGAAATCAAATGCCAAACAGAGACCCGCCTCCAAGCAGCCTGCCAAATGAAAGGCCATGGTCTCTTTGCCAGGACCTACCCCAGCCACTGCGTCCATCCATCCAGCCCGGCAGTCCCTCTCCAGGAACCTTCCACAGCATGAGGATTCCCCTGAGCCTGTGGTTCTAGGGCCCCAACTCATGGAGGTAGTGGGAAGATTCTCCCTGTATTTTCAGGGATGGCAGTTGATAACAGATGCATGGGTACTTCAGCTAATAGAATTTGATCACTGTCAGGGCACAGTTTAGGAAGCATAGGAAAACCAGGCGCAGTTATAAAATTCATAGCAGGAGTTTTATTATTACTGTATCAGTAACAGCAAAATAAAAATTGTTCAGTATCACTATTTACAAAGGCACTACAAACAGAGAAAGCAAAAGTCCTATATCTGAGCGTTTCTTCTCAATTTCAAATCTGAGACTGTCAGTCTCTCTAGCAAAAGTATTGCTCCTCTTTTTTAAAAGTCTTTACATGGGAACTCGTCAAGAGACATCCTGTTTCTCACAAAATGTTCTTGCCAATTTCTTTGCAAATAGATCAGTGTCTCAAGCTGGTCCCCTACTGACAGCTCTGCAAAAGAGTTTGCAAACAAGTCTGAGAGCAGCTCAAACTGCATCTTAGGTTAACCCCCTAAATTCCAAATAGCTTTTTGTAATCATTTCAACAGTATAACTATATACATTTCAAACCAAGGGATCGCAGTATCACTTAAATTTTTACACAGAGATTCACATATATTTTTATAACCGCAGATATGCAAGGGGGAAGAAAAGATAGAGGGAAGAAAAGGCAGAAACAGCAAGTGAAGGTAGAGAGATGGCAAGAGGCAGAGAACTTCGAGACCGTCAGAGTGATCAGTTCCTTGGTCTCGGGAGAACATTTGGTTGGGCAACCAGACAGACAAGAGACAGAAAAAGAGAGGATAGAACAGATCCTTCCATTTAACTCTTTCTGCATAACAAATGAGACCAGGGACTTATTCAACCCTGTCACTACCCCCTCTTTAAGAGGGAACCTGTTTTAAAAATCAGGTTTCCAAAACTTTCCATTAATTCTCTTCTGACATTAGCTTATAACCTTTACAGTTCATCACATATGCAGTATAGCAAACAGAGAAATTTAACTCACACATTTTGTTTTTTCAGCCGTTGGAATTCTCAATTCCTGATTCATATCTTGACAGAAAGTCAGCATTGACATTCTCTTTTCCAGATTTGTGCATCACTTGAAATTTAAATGGCTGTAGTGCCAGGTACCACCATGTGAGTCTAGAATTTTTATCCTTCATTTGGTTAAGCCAACAGAGAGGATTGTGATCTGTTATAAATACAAAGTCGTCTCCTAGCAAATAAAACTTAAGGGGCTCCATGGCCCACTTTGCTGCATGGTATTCCTTTTCAGTGGTGGAGTACCTTTTCTCTCTGTCGTGCAACTTCCTACTGATATATAGAATGGGATGTTCTTTCCCATCTATATTTTGACTCAGGACTGCACCTAGGCCTACTTCTGATGCATCTGTCTGTAACAGAAATTGTTTTTCAAAGTCTGGGCTTTTTAAAACAGGGGCTTAACATAATGCAGCCTTGATGGCCTGAAAAGCGTTATCACACTCTGGGGTCCATTTCACATTAGTTGGGTACCGTTTTTTTCATGAGTTCAGTGTGAAGGGAGTAGCAAGCTGGGCAAAGCTGGGAACAAATCTCTGTTAGTAACCAGTCAGCCCTAAAAATTACCTGACATGTTTCTTTGTTTTAGGGATAGGACTGTAAGCTACAGCTTCTATCGTAGAAATCTCTGGCTTGACTTCTCCATTTCCCAAAACATAGCCCAAATATCTGGTTTCCTGCATGCCCAGTGCACATTTGGTAGGATTCATTGTCAGACCTGCCTTTTTGATCGATTGGATTACTGCTCATAGGTGTTCCAGGTGGCTTTTCCAGTCTCGACTGTACACCACAACATCATCTAGGTACACAGCACAATAACCAGTGTGAGGGGATAAAATTACATCCATGTACCAGGGGTTGAATTTAAGTTTTGCAGCCCCTAGCCAGCAGGGCTAGTGACTGGGAAAATCCACTAGCCCCACAGACTTTTCCACTAGCCCAGCTGATGTACTTATTGAAATGTTACCTTCTCCAGTACAAGCCTGAAGGGCTAGTTAAAGGAAAATTCTAGTAGCCCGACATAAAATCTACTAGCATTTGGCTAGTGGGCCAGTGCCAGTTTCGACTCCTGATGTACTGCTGGAATGTAGCGGGTGCATCATGTAAACCAAATGGCATGGTGGTGAACTGATAAAATCCAATAGGAGTGGCAAATGCAGTTTTGTGCCTGGATTCTTTAGCTAGGGGAATTTGCCAGTAACCCTTGGTGAGATTGAGGGTACTGATGTACTTGGCACGCCCCAATCTGTCCACCAAATCAAATCATCTATCCTGGGCAAAGGATCACTGTCAAATTCTGACAGATGATTATGTTTCCTAAAATCAAGGCAGATTCTTACACCTCCTCCTTTTTTTATTTATAATCACCATTGATGATGACCAAGCTCTTCTACACTCTTCTATGATACCCAGTTTTTTTCATTTTTATATTTCCTTAACCACGTCTGCTCTTAACTGCTCTGGTAATCTGTATGTCTTTTGTCTGATAGGGCGAGCATTCCCTTTCACTATTACGTGCTCGACTCCTTTTGTTCGGCCTGGCACTGTGGTAAAAGTACTGCTAAATGTCTATGGCAAATTATGAATTGCTGCAGTTTGTTTAGAGGTTAAGGACACATTCACATTTACAGCATCAGCAGTTATAGTGTGTTCCAGTCTGTCATAAGCTTTATCAATATCTTCTTTATCAGTTTCTGGTAAAACTAGAAAAGCAGCCTTTGGTGTTTTTTTCAACCCATTTCTTCAGGAGGTTAGCATAGTATATCTTGGTAGGATTTTTCCTATCAGGTGTGTCAGTGTTATAGTTAACTGTGCCAGTACATCTGAGCACCTTATAAGGCCCTTGACATTTCATTAACAGTTTATTTTCTGTAGTGGATAACAGTAGCAAGACCTTTTCACCTGGTTCAAAAACTTTTTCTTTTACCCCATGATCATAATATGTTTTCTGCTGGTTTTGGGCCTCTTCCAGATTACTATGGGCAATTTCAACATACTGTATTTTGCCAGCTTCTTTCTCAGGGCGCACATATAAGATGTAATGAATTTTTTTTAACTGGGGTTATCTTCCCATGTTCCTTTTATTACATTTAGTGGCCCTCTAGGTTGTCTACCATACAGCGTTTCAAATGGTGAAAAACCTGTTGATGCCTGTGGCACTTCTCTGTAAGCAAAAGGCAGGCAAAGTAAGTATTGGTCCCAATCTTTCCCATCCCCTTTTACAAATCTTTTTAACGTGTTTTAGAGTTGATTAAAACGCTCAACAAGGCCATCTGTCTGAGTGTGATAAGGGGATGTTCTTATTGCGTTGATACCTAGCAACTGGTACAGCTTCTTCAGCAATGCAGCACCAAAATTACTACCCTGATAAGTAATCTTTTTAGGTATGCTCACCCTCCTGAAAATTTTGGCAAGCTCTGCTGCCTCTTGTGAGGCTGTGACAGTATGCATAGGAACTGCCTCTGGGTATTGAGCAGCATAGTCGCATACTACCAAAATTAATCGATTACCCTTTTTACTTTTGTCTAAGGAACCAACTACATCCATTGCAATTCTCTCAAAAGGCACATCTATCAAGGTTAGGGGCACCTTGTCTTTTTTAGTCACTGGGGCTACTTTCTGACACTTGGTACAAGAACTGCAACAGGTAGCAACATCTTCATGAATTCCAGGCCAGTAAAATCTGTACAGCAATCTGGCAAGGGTGCAGTCCCTCTCCAAGTGACCAGCCATAGGGCTGTCATGTGCTATCTGTAACAACTCGGGTCCGTACTTTTGTGGTACAACCAATTGTTCTATCTGGTCATGTGCCCGAGGTTTAACCCAAACTCTGTACAGTAACCCATTCAATTTTTAAAATGTTGGTTCACCCTGTTTTGGTTTCTCCCCCAGCGGCTTAACCCTGTATAACCCTCAAAATAACCCTGGAGAGAAACATCGATCTTACTTCGAGAGGGTTCCTTCAGTAGGTCATCACATATAGGACTGGCGCCACCTGGCGTTGGGCCGCACAGCAAACTTTTCTAGCAATACCTGACCAGGGAAAGCCCACCCGGTGTCACGTGACTGTATATAGTGGGTGGTCCCCACGCCCGCCCTCCAGTTCTTTCCTGCTGTCGCCTCGTGTCAGTTGCATCGCAGACTTCCAGTAGTGATCATCGAGAAAGTTCTTTCGCGTCGGGTTTTCCCCTCACAGTTCTCTTCAAATTTAACTGCAACTTTGATGTCTTCTCCGAAGAAAAAGTGCTCCGCTTCTGGAACGCAGATCCCACACAAAGACTGTCATCAGAAGTACGTTCTCTGCCTAGGCCCTAACCATCCTATCTCCTCGTGTCATGACTGCCAGTCATTCAACCAGGCCACTAAAAAACTGAGGCAACAGGCATTGGAGGCCCACCTTCCTAAATCGTGACTGGCCTCCCTAGAGAAAGGGATGGAGCACCTTAAGGATTTGTCGGAAAAGTCTTCCCCTTCCAAAAAGCATAAAGAGAAGACTAGGGAGCGGGTGCACTCCGTGGATGATGCCAGGCCATCCACAAGCAAAGCCCCATTACTGCCGAAGACAGACAGTAAGTCGGACAAGACTCCAGCAGCTAAGTCAGCCGTCGGCTCCTCCGGGACCGCACTGCACCACTCCTGCTGGTAAGTCAGCCCCCGGCTCCTCCAGAGACTGCATGGTGGCAGCTAAGTTGACTCCTCCGACTGGGGGCAATCACCCGGCCACGGTCGCTAAACTAGCCAAGGGCTCCTCCCCTGACCGCACGAACTTGCCCGCTAAGACGGCCGTCTCCAACTGCACAGGCCTAGTTCGCCCGTCGGGGCCTAACGGCGCCTCGTCCGGCGGGACCAGAGGGAGAAAGCCCCTCTCCCTCCTACTACTGTACCCGCGTCCTTGCAGTCTTCCTCGGACGCGTCCGGCGATAGTCTCGGAGACCCCATCGAGCCTCTCGATTTTAGTGGATACTTCTCCGCATTCCCCCGTGGCGGCCCCGGACCAGGAGGCTCCTTCATGACCGTCCGTTCTTCTTGTGGAGGCCCCTCCGCCTTCCCGCGGGACACCGGCACCTCCCTGACGCCAGTGATCCTGATGACAGTCCCTTTGCCAGGACCGACCGACAGGCCCTTACCTCTGGCCCCGACGCCAGACCCTCCTCTCATTTACACTATGGTGGGTCCAACATGGGTTCCCCCGATGCCTGATCTGTCGTCGGGAATCTATTCCAGGCCCCGAACTGTCCCCCATTACCCCTTTGGATATCCTGGAGATCCCTACCTGGGGGGTTCCACTCCTGATTGGAGCCATTTTGGGCAGTTCCACCATGATTACAACCCGTATTCCCCTTATGTGGGTTTCCAGGGGTATTATCCCCCTCCAGTCACCCCTCTCCTCCACCTCCTCCTCCCTCCCCCCAACTCAACTGGCTCAGGCCCCCCTCCTCCGGTGGTCCCGGATTTCAAGACCGTAATTCAGTCTTGGTGGCAGGGGGCCAGGTCTGAGCTGGTCATGGATTTAGAAGCCAGACTCCCGCAGCCGCAGCTTCCTAAATCCCCTTTCCCGAGCAGTTCTGTTTCCACCGTCCACGTCTTGGGGAAGACTCAACAGGACGTCACCTTATGGGATTTTCATCGTCGCCCTGTTGAGGAGATGGAAGACGGTTCCGATGGGAGGGAGCACTCTGAGGAGGAGGAACCTGCGGAGGACCCTGAGGATACGAAAGGAGGGACCTTCCTTTTCCGACCTCTTGAGGACCTTAAGAGATCATTTCGACTGGGAGTCGGAGGATTGGGATCCTATGCGGCAAAGACTCACGGAACATCTTGATTTAGACTCTTTGCCATCTATTCCGGTCCCCCCATGGATGGGTCCTCATCAAGACCTCACCACCACCGTCTGGCAGATGCCTCATTCGATCCCGGCTGTCCCCAAGAGGGTGGACAGGCTCTACTGGGTGCCTAAGGACGCGCCCTTTTTAAAGGCTCATCCTAAAGCAGACTCTGTGGTCATCTCGGCTGCTCATGACCGCTCTACAGCTCTCAAGCACATGAGCACAACACCTCCGGACAAAGAGTCGAGGCTGATGGACCAGTTCGGGAAGAAGGTTTTACTTGTCGGCCATGTGCACCCTTCGCTCCCTTAGTTACGTGACCCACATGGTATCTCACCAGAAACAGACTATGGCCAGGCTGGAGGCACGGGTCCAGTCCATGGACCCATCATCCCTTAAGGAGGAACTTGCTAGGGATCTCCGACTCTCCAAGATCTCCTGTAGGCATGCTCTTCGAGCCACCTACGACTCCGTCGATTTGGTGGCCCATACCTCAGCAACTACTGTTGCCCTTAGACGGCACTCCTGGCTTTGTATCTCTGGACTCGCCAACGAAGTCCAGTCGGCGATTCAGGATGCCCCCTTCAGGGGCTCAGTCCTTTTTGTAGGCGATACCAAGGACATCATAACGGATTTACAGGACAAAGGCATGGCCCTTAAATCCATTAGATCCATGTACCGATCGGGCACTCAACAACAGCAGCAGCCCATTTGGAAAAGGACCGGGAGGCAGCAGAAGAATGCTCAGGTGAGGCACCAAGCTAAGCGTAAGGCCACTGGTACTGCTGCTCCCCCTGCTCCCAAGAATCAGCGACGTTCGGGGAGACCTCCTACCGAGTGTCCTGCCACTTCTTGACTCTCCAGCCCCACTGCACCCTCAGTCTCTCTACGGGGAGCATGTAGGGGAAGGTTCACCTGCTATGTGCAGGATTGGAGGGCGATCACTTCAGACGAGTGGGTCTTGCAACTAGTGTCCGTCGGACACACCATCGAGTTTCTGGAGATCCCCCCAGATACTCCTCCATGGAGGTCCTCTTACTCCCGGGACCAGGCCCTCATCGTTCCCAAGGAGGTCAATTCGCTCTTGCTCAAAGAAGCAATCGAGTCAGTCCCCTTCCGGCAAAGGGAAAAAGGGTTTTACTCCCATTTCTTCCTGGTTCCAAAAAAGACCAGGGACTTCAGATCCATTCTCGATTTGAGTCACCTCAACCAGTATGTAGACTACAAGAAGTTCCACATGCGATGCTCCAGAGTCTACTTCCTCTCCTGTTGGAGAATCATTGGCTCTGCGCCCTGGATATGCAGGATGCCTACCTGCACATCCCTATCTTCTCCAGCCACCGCCATTTCCTGAGTTTTTGTTTCCAAGGGGAGCATTTCCAGTTCCGTGAGCTCCCTTTTGGTCTGTGTTCAGCACCTTGGGTTTTTACCAAGTGCCTGGCGGTGGTGGAAGTGTTTCTTTGCTGCAGGGGTATTGCGGTGTTCCCTTACCTGGACTGGCTGATCTCAGCTCCGTCCAGGGCTCTGTTATTAGAATCTCTGACTTTCCCACTGGACCTCTTCAATCGACTGGGGATAATGGTCAGCGTCCCCAAGTCGTCTCTAGTACTGTCCCAGAGACTGCAGTTTATTGGGGCAGTTTTGGATACAGTCCAGTGCAGAGCCTTCCTTCCTCCGGACAGGGTGGAGACCTTTATCAGTCAGGCTCGCAAAGTAGCCTCTCTCAGGACCATTCCTGCCCGGGAGGTCCTTCGACTGTTAGGGCTGATGGCAGCTTCCATCACGACCGTTCCCCTCGCAAGGCTGCACATGTGTATCACGCAGTGGTCATTAAAGGTGCAGTGAGATCAGCTCCTAGACAACCTGGACCATCCGGTCTTGGTCTCTTCAGCGGTCCAAAAGGATTTACAGTGGTGGGAAAATCCCCCCAATCTTTCCCTGAGACTTCCGTTCCGAAACCCTGAACTGGCAGCTACCCTCACCACAGATGCCTCGAACATGGGGTGGGGGGCCCATCTGGGGGATCATCAAGCGCAAGGCCTTTGGACAGGCTTGGAGGCTTCTCTCCACATCAATGTTCTGGAGCTCAGAGCGGTCCTATATGCCCTCCAGGCTTTTCAGACCCTGCTACCCAAGGGAACTCGGCTAATCCAAACTGACAACATGTCAGTAGTTTGGTACATCAACAAACAAGGAGGAACACGTTCGTACCCCCTTTGCAGGGAAGCGACTCGGGTGTGGAACTGGGCAGTCCAGCACCTTCTGATCCTGGTGGTCGTGCACGTTCCAGGCGTTCTAAACGTCTTGGCATACAGTCTCAGCAGAACTCGAACCCTTGCCCATGAATGGGAATTACATCAGGAAGTGGCGGACTCCATCTTCCGAAATTGGGGGCGTCCGGAAATCGACCTCTTCGCCTCCCAATCCAGTGCAAAACTTCCCATGTTTTGCTTGCTCGTTCCAGAGCCACATGCTTTTTGGAACGATGCGTTGTCTCTATCCTGGACAAGGAAATTCTTGTACACTTTCCCCCAGTTTCCCATTCTACAGAAAGTTCTCAAACTTCAGGCCTAAGGAGCAAAAATGATCCTCCTTGCTCCCCTCTGGCCGAGACAAATTTGGTTCCCACTGTTACAGCAGCTCTCCAGGGAACCACCGTTTCCACTTCCACTGACCCACGACCTCCTGACCCAGGATCAGGGCAGACTGGTTCATCCGGGGCTCAGGACCCTGCATCTTCATGTGTGGCTCCTTCAGACATAGCGAGTTCTCGCTTTGGGGTCTCCTCTAGAGTGGCTCAGGTTCTCATCGAGGCCAGGAAACCGTCCACCTGTTCCACTTATGCTATGAAGTGGAAGCGGTTTTCGATCTGGGCATCTGCTCAGGGTTGGGACCCTTTCTCCTGTTCAGCCCCTAAAGTCATGGAATACCGCCTTCATCTATCAGACTCTGGTCTGCCCTATTCTTCGTTGAAGGCCCATATCTCTGCCATTTCCATGTACCACGAGCTAGTGGATGGTAAACCCTTAGCTCAGTTGGAGGTCTCAAAGACCTTTCTGAAAGGCATCCTCCATCTGAAACCCCCATCCGCAGCCCAACTCCGCCTTGGGACTTAAACTTCGTTCTGGAAAAGCTGACCCTCCCTCCTTTCGAACTGGCTATGAGCTGTGATCTGTGCTTCCTTTCATGGAAGACGCTTTTCCTGGTGGCTATCACCTCCGCTTCATGCTGTAGTCTGCAAGGAGCCCTACTTGATTTTCCATAGGGACCGGGCAGTCCTTAGGACACACCCGAGGTTCCTTCTCAAGGTGGTGTCGGAATCCACACTGAACCAATCAGTAGAGCTTCCAGTTTACTACCTGTCTCCTTCCAACAAGGGTGAGGCACTCCTTCACACGATGGATGTCCATCGGATCCTCCGGTGCTATACTCACTGGACTAAAGAGCTCCGCTGTTGTGATCAGCTATTCATCTCCTTTGCCCCTAGGTCTAGGGGCAAACCGGTTTCTAAGCAGGGCCTTTCCAAATGGTTAGGAAACTGCATTCGGTACTGTTACCAAAAGTATGACAAACCTCTTCCGGGTTCCATAAGAGGTCATTCTACTAGGGGCATGGCTGCCTTAGCAGCCTTCCTTCAGAACGTTTCTGCAGCGGACATTTGTGCTGCCGCTACTTGGAGTTCTGTCCACACCTTTACCAAACACTACAGTCTGGACATTGCTTCTAGGCGGAGGGGACGGCTTTGGATTAGCCGTCCTGCAAGGCCTTTTGTCCTAAGCTGTGTTCATACTGGACTTCAGTTGTTCTGCTGGAGCTAGTTTCCACCTCCCTAGTTTCTCTTGTCTCTTTCTGGAGGGACTGCTTGGGACTCTGTCCTATATGTGATGACCTACTGAAGGAACCCTCTTGAAGTAAGATAGTGCAGTTACGTAGGAACTTACTGTAACAGTAGATCTTTGAGAGAGGTTCCTTCAGTAGGTCATATTCCCCCCCCTCCTTTCCCTCGTTTATGTTTTACAGGGACTCCAATTCCTGTTCGCTCCTGCTGTATGGCCTCTTCCTGGCTCCAGCGGGCGGGCGTGGGGACCACCCACTATATACAGTCACGCTGATGTCAGTCACGTGACGCTGGGTGGCCGGTCCCCCTTCAGGTATTGCTAGAAAAGTCTGCCGTGCGGCCCGACACCAGGTGGCGCCAGTCCTATATGTGATGACCTACTGAAGGAACCTCTCTCAAAGATCTACTGTTACGGTAAGTTCCTACATAACTGTATTTTAGCTTGTCTGAAACAAAATCAATCATTTTATCAGTTTAGTTTCAGTATTTTCATATATTAACCCATTAATGTCCATCAGTCTTTTGTTGCCACTATTTCTATAGGCGTCCTCTTTCTTTCCTGGACTTCTGGATCTTGCAGCTCTGCTCAAAGTCCGAATCAAAGTTGCTGAAAGGAAAAGAGTCCCCACCATCTGAGATTTCTTTGCCTATGCTCTTGTAATCACAGCTGCTGAAACATCAGGATTTACTCTCTCTGTGATTAACTCAGTAAATCCTGGAAAGTCATTTCCAATAATCACAGGTACAAGTTACTTAGTTACTACCTCCACTTTCATTTGGTGCGACACCCCATTAAGATTCAGAGTCACTTGGGTGGTGGGATAGTATCAAGTGTCCGCATGAATGCAGATGACACCAGTACCCGATCCTTTTGCACAGTGTTTTCCCAGCACGTCAAAATGCATTAGGATCTGTCTACTTCCCGAATCAATAAGTTCCTTCATAGTCTTATCTCCCATGTTGACACCTGTTAAGTACTTGCCCCAGTTTGCTAAGGACAAATCTACTCCAGTGTTACTCTCCTTATTACAGCACTTTCTTGCAGTATGACCTGACTTATTACAGTTCTAGCAAATTAAGTCTTTGGGTGCAGATTTGCTACCCCCACCAGAGTTCTTGTCAGACTTGGAGTTAAATCTGGGAGAAAGACGGTCTTACCGGTGCTTGGCTGTTACCTCGTTGCTGTGACGTCTGTCTGGCCATCTGGTAGTCTTCAGCCAAAGAAATGGCTTTTTCCCCACTTTCTGGTGGGTGTTCTTTTACCCAAAGCTGCACATCTGTAGGCAGAATGTTAATGAACTGCTGCACTGCAAGTGTGTCGATGATCTGTGGGACTGTTTTGCCCTCTGGTTGGAGACATTTAACAAGGAGTTCTCCGAGTCAGGTGAAAGCTTCTTGAGGATTGTCGACTGAGTGGTACTTCAGGGACCAGAACCTTTGCCTATAGGTCTCTCCTGAGATGTCATATCTTTTCAGGATTTCTCTTTTCATCATGTCATAGTTTTCTGACTGTGCAGTGTCCATATTGCTGTAGGCAAGTTGGGCTTTACATGTCCGGTAAGGTACGAGTCTGATTGCCCATTGCTGTTTTGGCCACTGGCAGGCTGCGGCAACTCTTTCAAAAGTTGTCAGGTATGCTTCCATATCTTCCGAGGGACACAACCTTGTAATGTTTAATGTCTTTTAAGTTGTTTCTGTCTTGTTGCTCTGCTGGACCTGTGCCAGATCAAGATCCTCCTGCTTTGATAGCTTACAAGGCATCCAGCCATTGTTGCTCCTGTTGCTGCATCTCTTCTCTTCTTTGCTGCTCCTGTCACTGCATCTCTTCTTTTCTCTGCTTAAGTTGCTGCATTTCTTCTTTTCTCCATGCCTCTAAACATTGAATCTCTTTTTCTCTCTGCTGCAGCTCCTCTCTTCCCTGTTTCTCCATCTCTTTTTGTTATATAGCCCACCATTTGAGAAAGGCCATCTGGCTTTCAGATTCTGTCACTGCCTTTTCTTCTTTTTCCATAACTGGTGCTAGCTGTACAGTCTCAGGCTGAACTTTTGTTTCTGCTTCTAGTTTGGCTGCCATTCTTCTGGTAATCACTCCTGGACTTGTTGCTGCGGAATCCATACCTTTCTTCTATACTTCCCTTGTACCAGGTCTAGTACCCATGCACAAAACTCCTGGCTTAGAAATATGCATGGTGTAATCCCACTGAGTCGGACACCATCTGTCGTCGAGACACAGATCAGGAAGCATAGGAAAACCAGGTGCAGTTATAACATTCACAACAGGTGTTTTATTATCAGTAACAGCAAAATTAATAAAATAAAAATTGTTCAGTATAACTATTTACAAAGGATCTACAAACAGAGAAAACAAAAGTCCAGCTGAGAGTTTCTTCTCAATTCCAAATCTGAGGCTCTCCGCCTCTCTAGCAAAAGTATTGCTGCTCTTTTTATATAAGCCTTTGCGTGGGAACTCGTTAAGAGACACCCTGTTTCTCTCAAAATGTTCTTGCCAGTTTCTTTGCAAATAGGACAGTGTCCCAAGCTGGCTCCCCTGCTGACAGCTCTGCAAAAGAGTTTGCAAACAAGTCTTAGAGGAGCTCAAATTGCATCTCAGGTTAACTCCCTAAATTCCAAACCGCTTTTTGCAATCATTTTAACAGTATAACTAATACACTTTTCAAACCAAGGGATTACAGTATCACTTACATTTTCACACAGAGATTCACATATATTTTTATAACCGTAGATATGCAAGGGGGAAGAAAATGACAAACAGCAAGTGAAAGTAGAGAGGTAGCGAGAGACACAGAACCACAAGACCGTCACAGTGATCAGTTCCTAGGTCTCACGAGAACATTTGGTTGCACAACAGACAGGAGACAGAAATGGAGAGGATAGAACAGATCCTTCCATTTAACTCTTTCTGCATGACAAATGAGAAAGGGTCTTATTCAGCCCTGTCACTGTCACACACCAGATCTGACCAGCCTGCCCCCGATATGCCACCAAAGCTATCCACCTACCCTCCTGATCATGAGGCTGTGCTACAAGCAGAGATCCGGGCACTCTTAAGCAAAAAAGCCACAGAACCGGTTCCTTCTCCTTAAGAGAGTTGTGGGTTTTACTCCCATTTCTTTCTCATCCCGAAGGTAACGGGAGACCTCAGACCGGTTCTAGATCTCAGACAATTAAATCATTTCATACAATACTAAAAATTCAGGATGGTAACTTTACCAACTCTCTTACCTCTGTTGGACAAGGGAGACTGGCTCTGCTCACTAGACATGAAGGATGCATACAGCTCACAGAAAATACCTTTGCTTCTGGTTCAGCTGTCACCACTACCAGTTTCATGCACTCCCATTCATCCTGTCTACAGCCCCATGAGTGTTCATGAAGTGCCTGGCAGTGTTGGCGGCAGCCTTACGAAGAGCAGGGCATTACGTCTTCCCATACCTGGATGACTGGCTTCTGAAGGCCTCATCCAAATGCCAGCTAACAACAGATCTTTCTCAAACACTTGCCCTATTTTCCTCATTGGACATAAAAGTCAGCATTCCAAAATTCAAGATGGATTATTGTCAGTGTGTCCAGTATATTGGGGCTGTACTGGATTCTCCCATAGGCTCTGCATTCCTGCCTCGGGATTGGGTGGAAAAGCTCATCAACCTGGCATCACAATTCAGCATTAGTAGGTATGTCTTGGCCCGCTGCTACCTCAGGTTACTGGGACACATGGCTGCAATGTTACCCACAGTCCCCCATACCCGCTTACACTTGTGTGTCCTACAGTGGACTTTGCGAGTGCAGTGGGACCAGAAAACAGATGACCTAGATGTGGAGGTCATGATCTCAACCCCAGCAACATGAATTCTCCAGTGGTGGATGACCCTGGACAACCTATTACATGGGCGTTCCATTTCCCATCCCCACCCCACACCAGACCCTGACCATCGATATGTCTGCCCAGGGCTGGCGAGTTCATCTAGACACCATACAGACCCATGGTACATGGCATCCAGTGGAGGCCCATCTCCACATTAACATTTTGGAAATGCATGCGCTTCTCTATGCCTTCCAAGCCTTCCAACATCTACTACCGTCTGGCAACCTTCGGGTGCAGATGGACAGTTCTACGATAGTCCACTACCTGAACAAACAAGAGGGCACCTGCTCCTACCTATTATGCAGGGAAACGGTGAGAGTTTGGTACTGGGAGACAGAGCATGGATTATACCTGATTGCAGTACACACGTTCTGGGCAATAGGAACACACTGGCAGATGCTCTGTTGCTCAAAGGCCCAGACACACGAATGGGAGGTCCTTTAGGCAGTGACCAAAGACCTCTTCGACTGGTGGGGTCATCCAGAACTAGATGTCTTTGCCTCCTCCACAACACAGAATTACCACTGTGCTGCTCACTAGAGCTCAGACCTGGAGTTGTGTGGCTAGATGCGTTATCACTCTCCTGGACAGGAAGATTTCTTTACGCCTTTCCTCCATTCCCTCTTATACAGAGAGTGCTACTCAGACTGTTACAGGATCACGTGACCATGATCCTCATAGCATTTCTCTGGCCTCGGTTAGCAGTCCAGGATCCAATTGCCCTCTCCATATGCCCCACCCTTCTCATACAAGCTTGGAGAACCCTGGTACATCCCAACCTCCACTCACTACATCTTCATGCATGACTCCTGAGGATGCAGCTCTAGCAAGATTCCATGCATCACCCCAAGTTTTATTTTATTTAGTATTTTTTTTTTTTTTACTGGGTGGGTGTGCTAGCCATAAAAAAGACTATTTTCAGACACGACCTGGGAGGTTACAAGCAAAAAACAGTACAGTAGCAAAGTAAATGCCGGATTACAGTAGTAGGGTACAGCCTTTGACAGTAACAGCATGGTACAGATAATGGATTACAATAGCAATGAAAAACAGTTTGACTACAACAGCAGGAAACAGCTTTTCTGAGACGTAGTACAAATAGTGGATGAGGTAGACAGCCATAAACACCTGACTGACAAGAACTAGTGCAGGTCCAGGATAAGTGTCAAGGCAGAACAAAATAATATTTTGCACAAGAGCTAAATAGCAAACAACTAAGTCCAAATACATTTTTACATGTAGTGGTTAATGGCGGTAGGAGCAAGAATAACAAGAGGCCAGGAGTAAGGGTAGCAGGAGCTCGTAGCAGAGTGGTGGCAGTCTAGAGAAATTAGGGGGATCAAAACATGTGCAAGGGGTAGGTTTACATAGGTGAGACTGATAAGCGTTCTTAAAACGGGGATGGCGTGGCGCAGTCTGGACAGCTAGGGGAAGAGAGTTCCAAAATTGGAGGGTGGCACAGAAGAAAGCACAGGTTCCCTTGGAGGTTTTACACCTCGGGATGTGGAGTAGGGACTGATCGGTGGATCGGAGGCCATACGAGGAGATCTGAGGAAGAAGGAAGGAGGGAGGCAAGAGATACTGGGACATTGGTTCTAATAATGCTATTTACCAGCATGCCAGAGACCCTGCTAGCAGCCCAAAAACCATCAACCAGGGCTACGTATCCCATGAAGTGGAAGCGTTTTGCATTGTGGGTGGTTGACCAAGGGGTGAACCCATACATCTGCCCTCCGCAACGTGTCCTTGACTACCTGCTGTCGCTCTCAGATGCTGGTCTAAAGTACTTCTCCCTGAAAGTAGACTTATTGGTGATCTCCGCCTTCCATGTCCTGGTTGTGGATCGCCCCTTGACTCAAGTGGAGGTCATGAAGACCTTTTGGAGGGGCGTACTACACCTTAAGCCACCGGTGAGTAACCCCCTACCCCCGTGGGATCTAAATTTCATCTTGGCAAAACTCACGCTACCCCCATTTGAACCTGCAGCTACATGTGAGTTGTGGTACCTCTCCTGGCAAGCCCTATTCCTAGTGGCGATTACGTCAGCCAGGCGCATTTCTGAATTGCAAGCGTTAATGTGTAAGGAACCTTACTTAATCCTTCACAAAGATAGGGTTTCCTTATGAACAAACCCCCATTTTCTGCCTAAAGTGGTTTCTGAGTTCACTCTGAACCAATCGATCCAACTACCAGTGTATTACGCAGAGCATGCCAATCCAGGGAAAGCATTGCTCCACACCTTGGATATACATAGAATATTGAAATGTTATCTTTCTCATACCAAGGATATGTGCAAAACAGCACAGCTTTTTGTTTCCTTCACCCTGGCTAAAGGGACAATCTAGTTTCTATACAGTGCTTGTCCAGATGGCTGGCCAACTGCATTATATTTTGTTACAGAAAATATGGCAAAGAACTCCCCAGAGTCATTAAACCTCACTCCACATGAGGGATGGCATCTTCAGTGGCTTGCTTTAAAGGAGTCTCGACCACATTGGTTTGTGAGGCAGGTACTTGGCTGTACTAAGGTCCATACTTTCACGAAACATTAGAGCCTGAGACATTTTCCAAAAGATGGGCTATCTTTGGCTGTGCAGTTCTACAGGGTCTCCAATCATGACTCCTCCGCCCTTCTCCTCCCACCTACCAGGGACTCGTTCCTACTTATGTGACCTGCTGCAAGAGGTATCCTTGAAGAAGATAGTACAGTTACATAGGTACTCACCGTAACAGTAGATCTTTGAGAGAATCTCTTGAGGCAGGTCATGCTGACCCTCCCTCCTTCCCCCTTACTTGACACACAAAACTCCCTCCTGGGGGGGGGGGGGACTAGTCCCTGCTCCTGAGAAAGCAGGGCATTCCCGCCTCCTTCTCAGTTCCCCTCGGAGGATTAACACAAACTCCAAGTGACAACTGGTCACTGATGGGAAAAGAACCGAGGAAGATCTGGGACCACCCACACTTGTACCCCATGGCACAGCACGTGACATCATCGTGGGTGGTCCCAGGTCAACTGCTAGTGAAATACTCCGGATGGAATCGGTGCCTGCAGCCTGAAGTTCCTACTTGTGTGACCTGCTGCAAGAGATTCTCTCAAATTTACTGTTATGGTGAGTACCTACATAACTGTACTTTAAGACCAATAACATCCGACGGACATGACCCAGGGTGAAACTGTGTCACCCAAGGGGTAAGGGCGAGTTAGTTTTAGTGCTGGTCTGACAGTGACTGATGAAAAGGGCATTTTTGCGAAAAGGGCATTTTTACTAAGCAGTGCTGTAGGTTTAATAATTCCAATGGCAGTTTTGTTTTTTTGAGTGCATTTGACATTACTCTTTTGTTATGTTTGCATACGGCTTTCAGAGGTGTGTCACTGGCTGGTCCAGTGCAGCTCAATCTGCAGTGGGCTCGACAGTGAGAGGCCAGTGATCAGAGAGGCTGATCATGACACTTTTCTCTGCTTGCGGGGCAGAAACTTTGTGTATGTGAAAGGAGACAGCTGCTTCTATAACGCAGCGGCTGGCTTGTTTCATCTACATGACGCTGCCCAGCAAGCAGCTGAGAGGCCTCATGTTCAGCCTGCTCCTCGTCCTCTCCCCCTTCATATAAAAAAAAAAAAAGCCTGCTGTCAAACATCCCACCCCCTCTTGATCATGTCCCGGTGCCCTGCTGAATATTCTAAAAAGAATCCTTCTTGCTGCCAAACAACCCACCTCCCAGTCACATCCTGGTGCCTGGTTCTTTCAAAAAGAAACTCATTATTTATTTATTTATTTATTTATTTATTTTATTTTATTTTGCAATCAGTTTACAACCTTTGAGCCAGAGGCTCATTTCCAAAAGGTACCTCGTCAAGTGTGGTAGAAAGAGAACATAATACATAAAGATGCAGGCATACATGGATCCAGGGTCTAGATTACACAGTTTGCATTACAAGGTGCAGATTCAGGTATTGTGGACAAAAAGGAAGGTTACAGAGTTCAGCAGCATAAGTGAATGATACTTGCAAAGGAAAACATGCGTCACAAGTTCCATGGTGCAGGTTACAGCGTTAGCAGAGCATGCGACCAGGCCAACACAGCAGATAGTTTGATTTGGATACAGTAGAGCATTCTAGTAGGACAATTTAGCAAGCAGTATATTAGGATTCTAGCATACATGGTACATTCATGAAAACTGAGAGAAGGTAGGCAGTCGGATATGGTAGTAATGTCGAGGAGGTAGGATTACGGCGGTGCGGTGAGGGTGCAGCGGGCCCAGAGGGCCTTGTCACGGCAAAGGGTGTTGTACACCCGTTATGCACAGGTGCAGCAGCGCATATTGATTAGCTCACTTTTGAGTGCAGTTTTGAACTTGGAGATAGTGGGGATTTCTGAGATGGAGAGAGGGAGCGTGTTGTACCAAGAAGGGACTCTGTGGCGGAAAGACCTCTGTCCATGCGAGGTCCTAGATCGAGGAACCAGGAAGGTGGCCTTGCAGGAGCTCCGAGTACTGACTAGGGGTTGGGCTAGGAGGAGGGAGGCTGTCAGCCCGGGTGGTGACAGTCCTAGCAGGGTTTTTTTTAGCTATAAGGTAAGTTTGATAATGCAGCCGTTTGTTGAGGTTTAGTACTGTTGCCATGTCATAAAGCTGACACGTATGTGTGAGCCTAGGGGCCCCTGTGATAAGCCTGCATGCGAATTTAGAGATAAGAAGGTTTGTTTAAGGCAGTTGTGTTGGCAGCACCGTAGACAGGTAGTCCGTAGTCAATTAGGGATAATATGGAGGGTGTAACTGCAAGCCGGAGGGCATCTGGGGGGGAGACGGTTTTCGTAGCGTTATAAGATACCGAGCCGTATATTGGTAGCAGAGACAAGTGCATCGATGTGGGTGTGATAGGTGAGGGCTGAGTCAAAGGAGATCCCTAGGTACTTATAGGAGTGGACTTGCTCCAGTTGCTGTTTGGAGTAGGAGAGATACAGGAGAGGGATTTGAATATGCTTTGTTTTGGGTGGGAAAGAGCATGGTTTTAGTTTTTAGATTATGACCAGTCTATGCTCTTTAAACCAGGTTTCAGCGCCATTATAGGAACGTTGCAGGAATCCTGGAGGGAGGAGGGTTACGGTCGGCTGCTAAGATGACGCGCCATCTGCATACAGCAGATTTTCCCCATGCATGCACTGGGCATGCTATTAAGGTATAGCGAGAAGAGTAGGGGTCCCAGGATGGATCCCTGTGGAACCCAGAGAGGACAGGACAAGGATTGGAAAGTGTCTCACCATATTGACACGCTGGGAGCGTCAGTGGATAGGTAGCTGGAGCACCATGCAAGTGGTCCGTGGCAAGCCTGAGTGACAGAGGGCTTCCAGAAGGAGGGGTGAGACTGTGTCAGAGGCCTTTGATAGGTCAAGGAACACGGCCCCGGCTAGGGAGCCTGTGTCCATGGAGGAGTGTAGGAATGATGAGAATTCAACAAGAGCTGTGCTAGTACTGTGTCCTGCACGGAATCCATGCTGTTCAGGGCAGAGGATGTTGTGTTTGGTCAAGTATTCCGTGATTTGCGTGGCAACCAGTTTTTCAAGGGCTTTGGAGAGGGGTGGGAGTATGGAGATAGGTCGGTAGTTGCCAGCTAAGGACCTGTCACCCCCTTTATGGATAGGAGTAACAGTGGCGGTTTTCTAAGTAGTGGGGAATTGTCCCAGGCAGAGGGATTTGTTGAGAAGGCTGGTGAATGGGGTAAGGACCTGATCCAGTACCAGCCTGAGAATTCTGTGGTCCAGGGAGTTGTCACCGGGACTGTTGCCTTTTAGTGCACGGGTCAGGTGCGGTCTGACTTCCTGGGCAGTAACCCTATGCAGGTAGAAGCTAGCGCGTTGGAGGGCAGGGGCAGGTTTGGAGGGTGGTTAGTCAAAGAAGTTGCTGGGGAGGATAGGGCTAAGATCAGTAAAGGAGTTGTTTAGGAGGTTTGCAATGTCTGCAGGGTCCGTTATGGTGGTGGTGTCAGTAATAATCTGGGATGGGGGAAGGGAGCGAGTGTTCCCACTCAATTGTTTGACGTTATCCCAGAAAGTATGGGAGCACCCCCAGGAGGCTGTGAGGGTGGCCTGATAGTGGTCGGCCGTGGCTTTCCTGATTGCCCATGTGCACTTATTCTGCACAGCGTTCTAGGCCTGTCTGTCTGCTTGTCTCCCAGTTTCTATGGCAAGGTGCCATCAATTATCCCTATGCCTGAGCAGCTGTAAAAGGGCAGGAGAAATCGAGGGCAGGTTATGTTTTTTGGTTCGGACGGCTGAGAGGGGAGCAAAGAGGTCACAGGCTTTACTAAAGGTTTGGGTAAAGAAGGCGAGGGCAGTGTCTATATCAGGAGCGCGGTGAATGGGGGACCAGTCTTGCTGGGCAAGATATTGTTTAAGATTTTTCAGACCACACTGTCTGAAACGCCGGCGAGGCGAGCACTGGGCAGTGGGTCGGGGTGAGGTGGCCATCCAGCGGGACAGCACAGGGGAATGGTCTCTGAGTGTGTCAGGGAGGACTTGGATGTCCAGAATTTTTTGGGGGCGGTTTGTGATGATGACATCTAGGAGGGTGCTGGTACCTCTCATAGGGTTCACTCTAGTGGGTTGGGAGACTAGTTGTGTTAGATCAAAGGCTGAGAAAGAGTCCCGGGTAGGGGTGGACAAGGGGCTCAGCCAGTTCACGTTAAGGTCTCCTACAATGACTTGTTCAGCACTGTGAGGGAGGGTGGCAAGATAGTCAGTTAATGATAATAGGGCTGGGTTTTGGTTCCTGGGTGGTATATAGGCAGCGGTGAGATAAAGGGGTGCCCTGGTGGGGTCCGCGGCAAGCTTAATGGTAAGGGCCTGTGCCCCACTTACAAGGTCCGGAGCAGGGAGGGCAAGCCCAGTGAGAGAGTCCCTGGTGTAGATAGCACAGCCACCCCCTCGTTTGGTTACTCGATCCTCACGGTAGAGGGTGTAGCCGGGGAGGGTGATAAAGGTGTCAGGGGTGGATTTAGATAGCCACGTTTCTACCAGTGCAATGATGTCAGCTTTGTGAAGCGTGACCCAGCATTGGAGGGAGTCACATTTTTTCAAGACGCTGCATATATTCATGGAGGCAATATTCAGACCGGGGATTCCACCTGGTGGGCAGGTCAGGGTGGGGCAAGGGTTAGGGTGGATATTGCCTGTTAAGAGTAGTAAGAGGACAGCAGCTCTGGCCAGGGCGTGGTGATATGCTTTTTGCCTGCGGATAAGAGGAGATGGGGGTGGGACCATCAGGGAGCAGGGGATGGGTAGGGATTGTAAGGTAGGGATGGCGAGAATGATGTGCCACCAGGGGATGGGCTGGGAAGGAGTGGGGAGGGCTATGAGATGGATGCTGTAGGCCATGACATGGACACAGTAGGGTGCATGAGAACTATGTCGGCTGGAATTAATGGTGCAATTTCCTGGGACACAGGGGTATGTCAGGCTGGAGGGACGAAGGTACCAGGGAAGGAGGGTGAGGGAGTTTCGGAGGAGGTGAACTAACATGGTTTACTGGCGGTAGTGGGGTAGGAGGTAGAAGTATCTGGGTTGTCTTCTAGAAAGTGTGGCTGCCACTTTGGATTAGTGGTAGTGACACGGACTCTGGTGGACAGGGTACAGGGTCCAAGTCTCTACCAGGGCAGCAAGAAAAATGCCTAGGTGAGGGCAGTGACCCACGTTCAGGGGGTCCGAAGCAGGCCAGGATTGGGCCTCAGCAGGGGTGAGATATAGGACTCCTAGTGGTCACTGGGTGTTGGTACAGGGGAGAAGTGGTGGGTCAGGATGTAAATTTGGTACAGCAAAACGAGGAGCTGGTGAAGGTGTGGGCAGAGGTAGGTGTGTGGGAGGAGCTGAGTGGGAAAAGGCGATGGAAGGGATTCCAGGAAGTAGGTAGGCAGAGTACAGGTAGTGGGCCTGAGGTGGAAGGGTATGGGTCCCTCTAGTGGCTGGCATGTATAACCTGCAAATGGGAAAGTGGGGACTTAGTAAATTAAGAGAGGGGAAGTGACGTCATAGGCCAGCACCTATTTAGAAAAGAAACTCGCCCAGTGCCAAACAAACCACCACCTCCTGATCACATCCTGGTTCCTGCAAAAAGAAGCCCACCTGCTACCAAATGTCCCACCCCTCCCAATCACGTCCTGATGCCCAGTTGTAAATGTAAGGTCTCTATTTACCTGATGAACCTCTTGTACAGCCGATGCAGTGATTCGATTACAGCTGGCCCAGTGACGTAGAGGGCTGACATACTAGGGGCCTTACCTCTTACCACACTGGTGATCCGGCTTTATCAATGAGCTTGGGTTGCCAGGGGTCATCTTAGGAGTAAGAGGATTGAGCATCTGATGGACAGCTCTCCTCTCCCAGGGTGGGAGGTTTGCTGACTCAACCTTAGCTGCCCCGGGTGGAGGCCTAGGGGTAGATGCCAACAGCCCGAATGACACTAAGGGAGGCTGTCAGTTCCATAGCGTGCACTCCTGACTCACGTCGCATGCTTCACGATGCTGCCATGGCGAGGTGGGGGGACAAAATGGAAGTCGGCCGGGCACAGGCTACATGAAGCCTCTGCCTGCCCACATCTGCCCCATGCCACTATCACTTGGGCCCACAAATCTGGGATTGTGTCTCGGGGGGGGAAGATGGCCTCCCTTCCCTGCCCCGCCACGGTGGGGATCCGGGTATCTGTGGACTGGGTGGTGGATACTGGCAGGGGGCAGGGCTGAGAGCCTGCCTGTGCCGGCCTGATTTTGGGGAGGGAGCATATGGAAAAAGAGTGTTTTGTGTGGTGGGCAGATGCCCCCAGAAAGCCCATCCTACCCCAAGACTTTGTGCCCTGTTGAGCACCCCCCTCCATATCTGATGTTTGTCCCCACTTATGACATTGGGGTGCCCAATTCCTAGTGTCACCCTTGAGCCCTCTGGCTTTTTTAGTTAAAACTTGAAAAGTAGAAAAACACTCATCAATGTATTTTGAGGCAGCAGTCTTGACTACTCGGTTTTGTGGCTATGTGACATTTTTGAACACAGACTTTTTGTTACCTTTCTTTATTCCTGACCAAAATTAGAAGGTGAAGGTTAAAAACTGCCTAAAGAAAATAATGCAGTGGTTCCACTTGGAAAGAGTAGGCAGGGAATAGTAACCCCCCCCCTTTAAAAAAAAAAAAAAAAAAGACCACCACACTCTGTGTGTGTCTCTGTTTGCTTACATCAAGGAGGAAGTTCAAGTTTGTGCCACAATAAAAGCAGTCAGGCTTTCCTCGACAAGACTTGGCTCTATTAATTTGGAAGTGGTGGTCTCTTTAGTCTGACATCTCCCTAAACTGCACCATTTTTTTGGATCGTCAAATAGACATTCTATGCCCAGGAATAAAGTGTGCTTGCTGAACTCCTAGAATGTTTTGAGCACTTGGTGCACATTTGCTGCAGCCACATCCAAAAGCAGGGCCATTCTTGATGCCCTACAGGTGGCAGGCCTCAGACAGCTAGTTTCGGAATCCACTCGTGAGGGAGCAATCTTAGACCTCATACTCTCAAACGGGGGCAGTGAGAGGATCTCAGATCTAGAAGTGGGTTGCCATCTGGGAACAAGTGACCATCAAACAGTGTGGCTCACGTTAAACTCAGCTACAGAGTCAGGCTACAAAAGTGAGGGTACTGGACTTTAGGAGGGCTGACTTTGGCAAGAAGGGGAGAGTGCCTCAGAAAAGCACTAGCAAACAGGCTAGAAGGAGGTGTGGAGCAACAATGGGGAATCATCAAAACTGCCATCACAGAGGCAACAAGCTTTTGTGTGAAGCAAATAAACAAATCAAAATGAAAGAGAAAGCCACTATGGTTCTCAAAAGAGGTGGCTGTGAAAGTCAGGAAGAAAAAGATAGCATTGTGGAAGTATAAGGAAACACAGAAGGAGCAGGACAGAGAGCTGTACCAGTTAAGGCAGAAGGAAGCAGGGAAGGAAGTCAGAATAGCAAAGGCCCAAACTGAGGAAAAGATAGCTAACTCAGTTAAGAAGGGGGATAAAACCTTTTATAGGTACATCAGCGAGCATAGAAAGACAAAGGGAGGGATAGTGAGGCTGAATAGAATGAACGGTGGTGGGGGGGACAGTGAAAAGCAGGGATACTGAATTAATATTTCTGCTCGGTATTCACAAAAGAGGAGGGGGAAGTGCCTAATCCAATTAATAGAAGCACTTTTGATAGGGGGGTCAATCCCAGTCCTTTCACAGAAGAAAGGGTTCTGCAAGAACTCCTAAAACTGAAGGTGGACAAAGCAATGGGTCCTGATGGAATTCACCCCAGAATTCTAAAAGAATTAAGGGAAGAACTAGTGAAACCACTGGCTACTCTTTTTAATAAATCATGGGAGGATGGTGGTGGTACCGAGGACTGGAGAAGGTAGATGTGATTCCCGTTCACAGAAGTGGGACCAAGACAGAGGCAGGAAACTACAGACCTGTCAGTCTGACCTCTGTGGTAGGGAAAGTGATGGAGTCACTCTGAAGGAAAGAGTAGTTGAGTACCTAGAGGCCAGTGGGGCACAGGACCCAAGGCAGCATGGGTTCACAGCGGAAGGTCATGTCAGATGAATCTAATAGATTTCTTTGACTGGGTGACCAAAGTAGTAGACCAGGAGGGGCTGTGGACATGGCCTACCTAGACTTTAACAGGGCATTTGACACAGTCCCACACAAAAGATTACTAGTCAAATTAACCAGCCTGGGAAAAACATTGGCTGCACAACAGGACACAGAAGGTAATTGTAAATGGAGTCCACTCTGAAGAAAGAGGGGTTACTAGTGGGGTACCGCAGGGTTCAGTATTGGGTCCAGTCCTTTGTAATGTCTTCATCAGTGACATTGCAGAGGGACTGGAAGGAAAAGTATGCCTTTTTGCAGATGACACAAAGATCTGCAACAGGGATGTTGCCCAAGGAGGCATGGAAAGGATGAGAAGGACTTGGCAAGGTTGGAGGAATGGGCAGAAGTATGGCAGCTAGGATTCAATGCAAAGAAGTGCAAGGTAATGCACCTGGGAAACAAGAACCCAGGGGAAGAATACACAGTGGGGGGAGGTAGTAACAACAAAAAGGAAAGGGACCTGGGGGTAATCATATCAGATGATCTTAAGGTTAGCAGGCAATGTGAGAAGGCAGTAGGGAGGGCTGGGGGTATACTGGGATGCATAGGGAGAGGCATCAGCAGCAGAAAACAGGAAGTTGTTATCCCTCTGTACAGACAGTTGGTGAGACCCCATCTGGAGTACTGTGTCCAGTTCTGGAGACCCCATCTCCGCAAGGACATAGACAGGATAGAGGCAGTCCAGAGGAGGGCAACTAAAATGGTGCAGGGTCTGCAAGAGAAGCAGCATGAGGAGAGACTAAAGGAGCTTAATATGTATACCCTTGAGGAAAGAAGGGAGAGGAGGGACATGATAGAAACTTTTAAGGACCTCAGTGGAATCACCAAAGTCCAAGAGGGTAGCATCTTTCAGAAAAAGAGACGTGCAAGAACAAGGGGACGCAATTTAAAGATAGAAGGGGGCGGTTCAGGGGCAATGTGAGGAAGTATTATTTCACAGAGAGGGTAGTGGATGCATGGAACAGCCTTCCTGAGGAGGTTGTGGGGTCTAAAACTGTGGGAGAATTCAAGAATACATGGGACAGACATAAGGCAGTTCTTGTGGGGGGGTGGTAGGTAGAAATAGGCTGTTGGTTAACTAGGATCTGAGGCCTATCCTGTAGGTAGGGAAATGGGCAGACTAGATGGGCTAAGCTGTCCTTATCTGTCGTCAAAGTCTATGTTTCTATGTTGGCCTTTGACCATTGGGTCCTTCTTCCTACTTTCTCATTATCCCCCAAATAAGGTGTCCCTAATTTGACATTAGCTAGTTTAAACCAAGTGTGGCTTAATCTAACTGACAGTACTGTTAAACCAAGTTTCCAAGGTGCTGTTTGTGATGTAGTCAGTACAGCACTGGAAAGACTGTTGACCACACACAGTACCAATTACCTCTATTGATCTATATCCCACATTTAGTTCTGAGAGAATTCTGAGCAAAACTGTTTTAGCAAGTAAAATGACATTTCTTGACATATAAGAAACATAATTACTAATATTCCTTATGTCCTTCAGATCTTAGAAGATGAAATTCAAGCAGACTTTTACATAGCCGTTCCAGAGATGCTGCCAAAGCTGCTACCCCTGAAAAACAAATTGCGGAAGAAGTTTCCCAAGAGCAAGAGAGGTAGGGGCAGTTGACTAAGATTTCTTATTTCAGTCAAACTCTGACACCAGAGCATCTATGATACAGGGCACTATTCCAGCAAGTGATGCTGAGCAAAATAGCCACTGCTGTGAAACTAGAGAGATTGTTATAAACTTGCAGTACTTAAATTGAAGTTTTATGAGCAAGCGCTGCCTCTAGAAACTTAGATCTGTTTGAAACATAACATTTGTCTTATCTGATACATGATATGCTGTGATGAGCTGGGTGATCTGTCGGTATATACAGACTCACAGATAACACCCGATATTCTTAGAGGATATTTCCGCTCCATTGAGCCATATCATGCAACTGTAAGTCACCGGTGTCGGGACCACCCAGAAATTTTTGCTGGCTGGGACTGCCCATGTTGACGCACCTTGTCATTGCATCTGTGATGTGGGTGTCCCCAACATGCCTCAGTTCTTTCTCATGCTTTCAACCACTCGTCGGTCCACCACTGCTGAAGAGCACCATCGAAGCTGGAAAGTTTAACTGTCGATGCTAATTCATGTCCATTATTTTAAACGTTTGTGCTGCTGCCATCAGGAATGGAACTGTCGTTCTCCTATTGCTGCTGTGGTGACATTAAAATTTGTAAAGGCGACAACTCTGTGTGTATTCAGTCCTTGGCAAAGACCACAGCATTAAAGCCTGCTCAGTTTGCCAGAACTTTAATCAGGCAACCAGGAGAGTCACAAGAAGGCTTTAGAAGTGCATCTAAAGCTGAAGGAAATGGAGAAATCGGTTACAAAGGAGGCTTCACTGCCAACAGGTTCTGTCCCTGGTTCGCTGTTGATTCATTAGTACCCAAGGTTGATGGCATTCATCATGGACTCACTGAAGAAAAAAGACAATTCCTCAAAGTTGATTGAGAAACACCCCCACTCTGAGAAGAAGCAGCATAAAGAAAAGGCCGTTTCCCCAGACATACTAGCAAGATGTAGACCTCAACGGGACTTGTGATCTTTTAGTTTTTACTTTTTAAACACGCACAGATCGTATTTTTCTTTTGGCAGTTACATTTTTAATTTTTTATTACCAACATGTACCTGTATTCAGCAGTCTGCAGATCCTCTCACTTGCTGTGTCACCCTCCCCAGCTGAAAGCTCTGACTGCTTGCTCAGTGCTCACCATGGATTTCAACAACTGGCTACTTAATTAGTTTAAACTATTAATAAAGTAACTCTCATCAGATAATCAAGTGAGACCCGTAGACTGCCGACCGCTCACTTTCAAAACCAGAAGTAAAAGTGTCTCCCTGCTCTCACCTCTACAGCAGTCTCCCTTAAGCACAGTGTGTTAGTCCAGAATGTCTGCATTATTTAAATAACTTGTATGCTGTACTGTCAACCTGCCTGCCATGACCTTTCAGTCACACCACAGTGTACTGTGGTCTTCCTCCCTTCCTGCCTACCCACCCGCTTAGACCACTGATGCAAACAGTGATCACCAGCAGCGCATCTCCATCTGCGGGGCTGCAGTTCAACCAAATGCCAGTGTTTTCCTGCCTGGCACAGATCTCTGCTGTTTCTCCGTGCACTTCTCCCGTGCTTGTTTCCTAAATAATCAACTGCTGCAAACTGCTGAAATAAACAGTACTGACAGTTAAAGTAATAAAAAGACCCCAAAATGGGTTTTATATCATGTTTTTTTAATAATGTTCTGTACTGGTATACAGGTATACACTTACAGGTGCCGCCTAACAGGCGGAGGAACTATTTTATATATTTTTACAGTGTTTAAACTTTCCATGTGTTTCTAAATAGTTTTCTTCTTTTTTCTTTTTTAGTGATTATCTCCTTCCAGCTGCCCCCTTCAGCCCGACCGCCCCCCCCCCAGCCCCAACATCCCAGAATTACCAGGGCTTACCTTTTATGCCCAGCCCGGGAGCGGAACCTGCGGAGGGTCGGGCATCATTCTGCTGATGGATCCATTTTTAAAATTTTTCGTTGTCCTCCTCAGTTACCCTGGGGCCCCAGGAGTAGAGATGCATGTGCGTGGAGGCGCGCATGTGTATTACAGCCCTGGTGACGGCCCCCCTTCTACCCACCCATCGGCCTAGCGCTCCCTCTGGCCTGCGCTGCCCCCCGGCCTCTGCTGCGGGGTAGTCAAGAGCCGAGGTGTATCACCTTCCCTTCCCGGAGAGGAGAGCTGCCTCTTGGTGGCTCCATCTAGCTTTGTGTCCCCCTTGCCGACCTCTGACAGTCCGTGATCATTTCCGAACACAGGTCATCAGTGTGGCACAATGTAAGGCGTTCAGCGCCTTAGGCTTTTTTCATTATTTTAGTAAATACTAATTTTAAATAAGCAATAAGACACTCCAGTGTGTTGGTTGTACTAGGTTAAGGCCTTGTGCCTTACTTTGCCCCTATGCATGTGGTAAACCTAGTGCAGCTAACACTCTGTCATGTCTTATTGTTTACCACCACAGTACTGCTAGGATGTACGAGTTACTGCTCTTTAGTACTGAAACTTTAAGACTTTTTTCTTGAATTTGTTTCTAGGGTCTGTGGGACGGGACATTCCCAAAATGCTGGAACACTTTAAGACTGGACATGAATACATGGTGGAAAGAGAATGTTATGTTTTGTCTGAAGTAGCAACAGTAAGTAAGATGATAAACATGTAAAAATTGTTTTTTGCACCCTTCTGCTATTTTGCTATGATGAAAATTATGTACCTATACATTTTTATGTTTTGCGCATGCAGCGCAAGCAACATTTTGTGGCAGCTTGCTGGAGTAGCAGATTGTGGAGGTGCAGCAGTGTTGTGGCCAATGGTGCCACTGCTTTCTTGGGCTGGTCTGTGTAGCACCAATGAATGAGGACGCTGTCTATGACAGCACTTGAGAAGCGTGCCACCAACTTGAAAGAATTTTGCCTCTGCAATGAGGGAGCACCCCGTCATTGCAGGGCGTGCCTTGACTGATGAAACATTTCAGTAAACGTGGCGGCTGTCACCGTCCACCTCTCACAGTCAGCCCCCCCAAGATTGTGTGGTGCACTGGAAGCCCACCTCAGTGTGCCTCGTGGTCCGGTATTCTCCACTATCACCCGTAGCCAACCGCATCGGCATGTTCCTGCCCGCCCCCCATTGTATGCCACCCTGGGAGCCCTCCAGTGTGGCCACAGGAACCCCCGCCTCAAGTCATGGGGCACACTGGAAGCCTAGCCCAGTGAGCCCAACAGTTGGTTTATTTCACCTGTAAATAAAGCAAACCTTCCTGCGACGTCCATTCCTAAAAAAATAAAACTGTCCGTTGCTTCCGGAGCATCCCCCTTCCCCAACCTGCACCCACTCTCTGTGCACTCCACCTCCTCGCACCCACCCTCACCCCATACTTACCACCGAAGCCCAGCGTGGTGATCTTCGGTGGAGCGAGAGATGTCTGAACTCTTCAAAAGCCGACCGCAAACTGAAGAAAATCACGGTAAACTGTATAATGGTATTTGGGGAGGGGGTTATATGGATATCTTGGCCATTTTTGTGACTTCTGGCTTTATATTTTCAACATGGGGTTCTTGGGAGCCCGCCTCATGAATTCCGTCGCTGTCATTTTATTAGACCTAAAAGGTGATTTCGCAGTGACTGCGCAGAATCACCTTTTGGGACTGATTAACAAAACGACAGTGCCACTGTTCATGAGGTAGGCTCCCACAAAGCCAATGTTGAAAATTTGGTAAAAAAAATTCCAAGAAATGAGTGTGCATTGCGCAGTTACCACGCACTCTCGTGAGTTTGAGAATTTTTTATATTTTCACTATAGATTTTCAACATTGCCATTTTTTCTCACCTCCTTATGAGCAGTACAGCTGCTGTTCTTCACATCGTGCCCGAAATGTGTTTTCGCACATCTGGCACACGATGGCGCGGTAGCTGTGGGAAATCAATGTTCGGGACAGGTTAAGAAAATCGGTGACACTGTTCATGAGTGGAGGTCTTAGAATGCCTATGTTGAAAATTTGGTGAAACAGTTCCACAAAATGATTGTGTTATGAGCGTGCATTGCGCAGTTTCCACACACACTCATAACTTTGAGAATTTTTATTATTTTCACTCCAGATTTTCAATGTTGCCATTTCTTCACACCTCCTTATGAACAGTACAGCTGTCATTTGTCACATCCCGCCTGAAATGTGTTTTCGCACATCGGAAAATCAACATTTGGGACAGATTAACAAAATCACAGAGCCGCTGTTCATGAGTGGAGGTCCCAAATGCTTTCATGAGGAGGTAGGATTGCAAAAAGCCCATGCTGAAAATTTGGAGTGCAAATACTAACAAACGCCTAGGGTGTTAGGGTTTCTAACCGTAACATCCACCCTGTAGAGACTGACAGGTGGCAGGGGTGTGACTTTGAATTGTCGGCTGTAATGCTCACGCCATTGCAGCCGCACCCCCGCCCCCACCCTGCAGCTAGTGACAGGCATCAGGGTGTACCTTGGACTCTTTGGCCCCAAAGTTCACCCCATTCTCCTATACTGCACCCGTCTCAATGTATTTCCTCATGGAATGGGATGAGCGTAAGGCCCGATGACCCCAAGGCACAATGCGACACTTGTCGGAGTATGCAGGGTAGGGTGAGGTGAAATGGCATGAGCATTATCGCCGATGACCCAAAGGCACACCTCAATGCTTGTCGGTCTCTGCAGGGTGGAGTGGGATTGGCGTCCGTTCCATACTTCACTGCCATTCCTATTATGCATCTCTCAACTCCCGAACTACCAATGCCAATGCCAGCAAGCCAGCATTGGGCATTGATAAATGCTTGTTCCTATTTATATTGCCCTTTTTTCTCTCCTGTTTCATACAGTACACCCTTTCCCCTCTTTGAGTCTGCTTTTGCATTTTTTTCCAGATTTGAAATATTTAAAGGAGTGTACTTTTAAATAAGACTGTCCCCTAAGATTGTATCAGTCTTCTTAGATCAAAATAAGGGGAAAAAGGGCATCTTACTAGACGGGAGACAGGGATAATATAGTGAACAAAAAGGTATAGCTGGAACATTTTCACCCTATCATGCACTGCTGCTTTAAAATCTTGAGCTTACAAGTTTGTAAACAGCTGTCATGCATTCACTTGAAAATTGTTTGTGTAGAAAAGTTGTAACCTTATTAAAGCAGTTGAGTTCATAATAAAGCATGTCACAAGCTATCAGGGCAGGGGTATTATAAATTCACTTGCAGTTATCAGTTGTACTCCTGCAAGAGCTACCTGCTGTGACTCTGGCTCCCATAGGTATTAATGGGTGGGGCGCTTAAAATGCTTTGTTGTGGGTGCATGTAGTTCATCTCTGTATTGAAATCACTGAGTGCCTCCTATAATGTTACAGAGGATATCCTCTTCAGTATGCACTTTCATAAATGTTATGCATTCTTCTGCTACAACTGTCGCATTACTTTCTTTAAATTTCAGTTTTACCTTTTTATAATTTGAGCACATCTTACAGCCTGAGGATCTGGAAAAGCTAGGGAGGTGGTCTGTGATTTGGCAGCATTGTTTCAATGCAAAGAAATGTGAGGTTATGCATATTGGAGCCAAGAACCCATGGACTGAGTACAGCCTGTGAGGGGTCTTGGTATCTTGATCAGAGGAAGAGAAGGGCCTTGGAATGATGATCACTAGTGACCTGAAACACTCCACACAATATAGGAAAGCAGTAGCAAAGGCAAAAAAAAAAGCTGGGCTGCCCTGCCAGAGGGATCATCAGCAGGTGAGAGGATGCAATACTGCCCTTGTACTGGTCATATCTGGAGTACAGCATACAGTACTAGTGCCCATACCTTAAAAAGGACACAGACCTGCTGGAGATGGTTCAAGGGAGGGCAACGAAGGTGATCATGGGCCAGCAGGGTAAGGCGTAGAGAAGAGGTTATAGACCCTGAACATTCCCTCCCTGGAGGAGAGGGAGAAAGAGAGGGGACATGATTGTGTCCTTCAGGTATTTGAAAGGAATAAATAAGGTGGACTAGGAAGACCTCTTCAAGCTCAGTGGGAATTGAAAGATGAGGGGACATAGTCTCAAGATAGGGGAGTTTTAAGAGAGACGCCAGGAGGCATTTCTTTACAGAGAGGGTGTTGGTGGGTTGGAATGTGCTTCTGAAGGAGGTGGTTTTGTTAAAAACAGTGGGAAGCTTCGAGAGGGGCTTAGTCAGAGTTAAGGGGAAAATAACAGTCAAGGGAGAGGAGGATATGGGGGGATGGTCAGTAGCTTGTGCTGAGAACCCTGAGATACAAGCAGACTAGATAGACATAATGGCCTCATTGTGCTGGCTTTGTAATATGTTTGTATATAGCCTGTCCAAGATGTCTGTGTAAAATGCAATTGTCTGTCCCCAACTGACCTCATGGTGCCTTTGATTGTGACATCTTGATGCATACCATAGCAACAGACTGTAATGTCACATGCTGCAATTATGAAATCTATTGGGGACTGCCACATGCCTTTTGAAAGACAAAGTGGAATAAGTACTGCATTATCTGAACTATTTGTACAATCTGTAACAGGAAAAACTTCCATCTGGTTGCTTCATGGCTGCCTGCTGTCTGGGTACCAGTGCTTGCCACCTGGCCCCAACCCAGATTGCCATTCTCCTCTGCGGCTACGTATGTGGCAGGATCCAGCCCAAGCTGGGATCTACACCTGAGCTGAGAGTTAAGGTCTGCCGCTTCCCCCCAGCATAGGAGGTGCTCAGTAAGTGGGCAGATCGTAACCCACCCTCTGGAATTTGAGAACATTGCCTCCTCAGTGTGCTAAGATTCCACTAGGTCTGGAAGTCTGAATCTGTGATGCACACGTAGGTCTTCCTCTTTTGTGCTACCACCAGCATCACTGGGCTAGATAAGCCATTTTCTTAGATGTGTTTCTTTAAAATTAATTATCAAAATACCACAAAAGTAGGCGGTTGGAAGTGTAGTTAGATCCATAGGTATTATACATGAAAGCAGGTGATTGCCATGCTAGTTTGTCTTCTGCCATCATAGCAGTTTAAAATATTTGAGACATTCCCTCCATGTGTCTGTGTTCTTTTTGAATACTACTAGATTTACATTATCCACTACCTCCCTCGACAGGCCATTCCAAACATCCACCACTCTCTGTGTAAACCAATGCTTCCTTTTTTCAGTTCTAAACAGTTCCCCTCTTGATGGGTAGCTATATCTCCTTAGATTTTGTTTACCTTTCTTAGGGTATAGACCATATACTATATTAGATAAACAGAGTAGAGAGAAGAAGAAGAAAGGAGAGGCTAGAAGAATGAAGTGATGGGGTGTGTTCTTGAGTTGGAGTGCTTCAGTGATATGTATGACTATCAGTGAAATTCGAGGTTTTTACATATGTGCTTCTGTCTATGAGATATGGGAAGTGTTGACCTTATTTCCGTGTAGGGGAACTATATAGGAATTTAAGCTGTTACTTGCAAGACTGTTGGATTTTTTGCTTTTGTTTGCATTTGGCAAACATTTGTACATTTAACCAAAAATGTGTCTGTCTATAAAATTCTTAAAACTTAATGCTTTACTGGAAAACAGTGTATTTTCTATAATACTAAAATGTTAATCAAATATAAAATTGCTTTAAATTTGATGTTGATAAATGTAAGATAAATTGAAGAGGTAAATGTTTTGGAAATACAATTTTCAAGCCTTGTATATTTGTTTTACTTTTATTTGTTGTAATGTATTTCAGTTTTAATCCAATAAAATGTAATTGATAAAATAATTATCAAAATTAAAAAAAAAAAATAGGGAGCACCAGCTTTACAGGTACATCTGCAGTGGGCCAGGCCAGTAATAGTTTTGAATAGCACTTTTTAGGTGTACAAATCATATAGAGCATCAGCAGTGTAGACAGTTTGGTTCATGGCTGCTTAAGAATTTTTAACAAAATTACATACTAGACTTTGGTTGCTGAGGGTGGAGGATGGAGTGAAGGGTCCCCAGTATGAGTAGTCAGCAAGCGGAGACGACACATGTGAGGCAGAGCTGCTTCTGAGATTGCTTTTATTTCATTTTTACAGCATTCATTTGGCAAATGCTCTCTTTGCACTATATCTCTCCTGTGAAGTAAATGAAGAAATAAACGTCAGTCACACTCACTTCTGCCTACAGCTATCAGAAAGCTTCGAGCTGTAGTCTGACTTACTCCCACTTGGACTACAGACAGCAGTGGGGCACGCCAGCTGTGTATTTGAACAGTGCTTTTTTTGGTGTACAGATCATGTAGAACATGAGCAGTTTAGACCATTTGGTTCAGGGCATAAGTGTTTTAGAATTTTTAATGAATTTGCAAATTAGAGGCACTTCTGGTTTCTTGGTAGGGTGTAACTGTAAAAAGGGTCCCCAGTGTAAGTAGTCATCAAGCAGTGGTGAAACCTGAGGCAGTGTCTGCTGAGGTGTTAGCTGAAAGCTGAAGCCAGGGGTCGGGTACTCTGCCGGTTATTTCCCTTCCTTTTAATAAGGATAGTCTCCTAGCTTCAGGTATACCTCCTGCTCTGTGCTGTATGTCTTATTACAATTTAAGTGTAAACTCATGGAGGATATCGCTGCATTAAATAATAAACTTTTCAGAATGCAAGAAATCGGGAATCTAGAAATCTTCCTTGACATTTCCTTACCTATCATATGTGGCCAAATTGGAGATACCTGTCAATCTATGGAAGAAGAGCAATGAAGCGCAGTACAAACATTACAGAAGATATGAGAGCGGAGAGGGACGAGTGGGAGAAGGACAGTGATGATAAATGGACCAGGTGCCAACCATTACATATTTAAATAAACTCTGGCCAGAGCTGATAGGGCTGCAGGAGAGGAAACTGGGTTAAAAATATTGAAAATCCGTCGGCTCGTCTGCACAGCGGTTGGATTTCCGCTTGCGATGCCGGCGACCCGGGTTCAGGAACGGACTTGGGTCGCTGGAGAGCCGGCTGGAGGGAGTAGGCTTGAGCATCCTGCGACTGCTTGCCTACTCCGGGGGGGGGGGAGAAGGTGACTCGCTGTCTGCTGCCTCCTGGCAGAAGCTGGGTGAGCAGCAACCTAAGCGAGCCCCATTGCATATGGGGCGTGGTGAACATCGGCTTTGCCTAGACGTTCGTGGCACACCATGCCTCCGGGAGAAAAGTGGAAATCCTGGCCTTCTGGCCTGCCGGATGATGGCTGCCAAGCTCCTGCCGACCCGAGATGCCCTGACGCCCCCGAACCCACCTCAGCAGCGCCAAGGGACTGATTGCCTAGTGCACTGGCTGCCCCTCCTGGCGCCTTCCCCCTCAGAGGAGGGGGACCCACCCGGCGAAGGGATACGCCGGGCCACCCCCTGGGTCGGCTGTGATCTGAGGTGAGGGGAAGGGGGTCAGGGCGAGGTGCTCGGAGGAGTCATGAGCAGCCGGAAGGAGAGGTAGGTCAGGGGGAAGTAAAGAGCAAAAAAAAAGGGATTAAACCATCTTGAGAGTGATGTCAATAAACAATATTACATCTTGGGAGACTCAATCACAGGATTTACAGATCGTTATTCTACTAGAGGAAATAAATGTAAGTTACTAGCTGTAGTTACAGTGGTGCCACAATTAGAGACATGTCTGAAATGTTGCCTGGTATTCTAAAAAAACAAAAAAACAAACCTGAAGACCACAATATTGTCATATTACAAGCTGGCATGAATAATGTAAATAAATCTGAAATACTGGCTATGATTAATAAGCTAATTGAAGCTGTGTCTGTATTGACGAGCTTAAATGCCGAGTTTATTTCTGAGATTTTGCTAGTTCCATGAGCATCTAATGCCAAAATGAAAAAAATTAAATCCTTTAACAACTGGCTTCATAGGTGGTGCTTGGAAAACAATATTAAATGCTTACAGACATGGGAAATGTTCTCTTTTAATGATCGTCTGTTTTGTCCAGATGGTTTACATCTGACCAAACAAGGCTCTAAGCTATTGAGGAATATTTTTTACCAAACAATAAACAGTCCAAACGAAGTTCCAAAAAACTGGTAGTTGAGGGGCGAAAAGAGTCAGTAAATTACACAGAAACTAAATCAATTCCATCTATAAAACAGGGGCAGAACATCATTAAAAACAAGAACTTGAAGTTAAAAGCTTTGCTGACTAATGCTAGACGTCTCCATTATATAAAAAAAGATGAGTTAATTTTAGCTAAAAATAATGTTGATATTGTTGCAATCTCTGAGACTTGGTGGGATGAAACTTCTTTGTGGAACAACTTTATCCCTGGTTATAATCTTATTCACAAGGATAGAGTTAACAGAAGGGGGGTTGGAGTGGCAATTTACCTTAATAAGAACTTAGCATTTAGAGAATTAAATCTTACCTCTAATGACGAAAACGAAACCCTATGGGTCGAAATAGAGTCTAGTTTTAACAAAAACTTATAAGTACATGCTATAGGCACCCAGTCAGATCACTCGTCCCTATTAAAAGATATTGCAAATAATTTGAATCATAAGGATATTCTGTTACTTGGAGACTTCAATGTCCCAGGAATTGACTGGAATGAATATACTGCAACTACTTCTCAGGAACATGAACTGATGGAATGTTGTATTGCTAATGGTCTCCAACAAGTAGTTGACAAACCTACAAGGGGCCAAAACATATTGGACTTGGTCCTTAAAAATATTCCCGAAAATATTGCTGATTTGGAGATTAGTGATCCATTGTTCAACAGCGATCATAAACTCATTACTCTGTCTATTATAAATGAATACATTAAGCAAACTGGTATCACAAAAATGATGGATTTTGGTAAAGTTAATTTTGATGCCATTAATGAAGAACTACAAAATTGCTCCGTGAATGATAATACCATCCCTGTAAACGACTTATGGAATACATTAAAATCAACAATCCATGAACTAATTGGCAAATACATTCCTAAACGTACCCTATATAATAAAGGGAAATTGCCTATGTGGTACACTAATAAAGTACGTAAACTAATTTTAGCAAAAAAAAGAGCATACAGGGTTGTATAAAGAGAAACTAACAACTACAATAAATTTAAATACGTGGAGGCATTAAAATTACGTAAGTACACCATTAATAAGGAAAAGTGAAATATTGAATTTAGATTAGCATATATAAAGGATGGAGGGAAATCCTTTTATTCCTATGTAAACAATAAAAAAAAAAAAGGACTCTTATAGAGTTGGTCCAATTAAAGTCTCTAATAACATTATTAGTAACCCAGTTGATATGGTAAATGAGTTTAATCAATTCTTCTGTTCGGTGTACTCTAATAAGGATAATAATCCTTTACAGGATATTGGTGTTAATCCTATTGATGAAATAAAAATAACTAAGGATCAAATACGCTGTAAATTAAATCAGATAAAAATAAATACCTCACCTGGACCAGAATTACTGCACCCACGTGTCTTATAGGCTATTGGATGGTGGCTGGTCGAGCCACTATATGTCCTCTACAATAAATCTCTATTTACAGGGGAGGTTCCAGATTATTGGAAACGAGCTTTAGTGGTCCCTGTTTATAAAAAGGGAGACCATGGTAGTATGACAAACTACGAACTGATTAGCCTGACCTGCATTCTAGGCAAAATCATGGAGTCTATTGTAAAGGACATACTTATATCAGATTTAAAAATAAAAGGATTTGTTGATGATACTCAACATGGCTTTAAGCCCCAAAGATCTTGCCTTACTGCAAATCTCTGTTTCTATGAAATAGTCAGTAAATTGCTAGAGGACAAAAAGGCGGTGGATATTATATTCTTTGACCTCTGTAAAGCCTTTGATAAGGTTCCACATGTAACCCTCATTAAAAAAAATGGGGAAGAGTGGGAGAAGGACAGTGATGATAAATGGACCAGGTTCCAACCATCACAGATTTAAATAAACTCTGGCCAGAGCTGATAGGGCTGCAGGAGAGGAATCTGTGTTAAAAATATTGAAAATTATTATTTTATTTACAGTAGATATTTTTACACCAAATTTTCAACACAGTCTTGTGATCATTCTGCATCATAAAGAAGGGCAGAGGAAACGTTCAGCTCCTGGCCTAAAGGTGATGTCATGCAGGGACTGCAAAATCAACTTTTCGGCTGCAAACACACATTTTGGGCAGGAGTTGAAAAATGACAGCTGTCACGTTCATGAGTCGCTGTGCCAAAATGGCTATGCTGAAATTTTGTGGTAACAATATTGAATATTACCAAAGTTATGAGCCTGCATTTGCAAAATTCAACATAGCCTCATAACTTAATAGGTGAACATACTAGAATCATAGAACACAAGAATGTGCAAAGTATAATACCACCACATATTAAATTTATTCAAGGCCAGAGAATGCATTGCTAGTCTTTCTTTTTTTTTTTTTTTTTTTTGGCATTGAAAAAGTTTAACATGGTCCATGGGGAGGAAATGTGGATACAACTTTACTTAATCAAGCCCTAAATATCATGCTATCAGGGCAGAAAGGGGATTAGAGTGCACTCAGACGGAAGTGAGGATAAGGTCAAGACCCTGCCGAAAGAATGCAGCTCGTATGTCAAGCAGAGAAACACCGGATTGGCACAGATGCTGAATTCTTTGGTGCGGTCTTACAGTGCAGCAAGTTAAATTGTGTCGGTATTAATTTTGGGGTTGGGAATTGTGAAAAATGTCAGATGGTTTTCAATTCTGACCCACCTTTTTTCTTCTTTGATGACAAAACTGCTGCCTTAAGAAAGTAAGCTATGTAGACCATTATGATCCATCATATTTTCAATAATTCCAACTTTTTACACCCAGTGGGTCACTTTCCAACATAGGAAAACTGACTTTCTCACTCCTCACTGAGTGCAAACAGAGTCCCCTTTTTGTGTTGACAAATCCTCCCCCCCCCCCGTCTGCCACTTGCTTAGTGACAGTGAATTTATGTAGCATTTTTTAGTTCTGCATATTTATGCAGTCGTATAAAATGCCTACTGACATCCTTTGTAAGCTTCCCTTTCGCAGTTTCTTCTTATTTCCCCCGTGTTTACATTTACTGCAGCAGTAAAAATAATGTGCTCAGTACTAAAAATAAAAATACATTTGCTGGTGGGCCTTCTGTTTAGGTACCACTGTTAAGAGCAAGCTGCATTTTCAAAATAGGAATACCTTGAAGGATCTAACAGATAATATCCACATTTATTTTTACTAGTAGTTGTTACTGTCTTCTCCCTGTGGAACAAAGCAAAATGGATTCGGAGCGGCGGGACAAGTAATATGGTGTTCAGCAATGAAAAAAGGGAAACAAGCAAAAGGAGGAGGAGCACCCACATATGCAGAAAGCACCAGGACCGCAAAAATACTATTCAGAGTCCTTTATTTAACTAAAGTACATAGTACACCCTCACAAAGTGACGGCTAAGCCGCTCTGCAAGTTATACTCCTCCCGGCCCCTGCCAGGCATCATCAGAGTGAATCACTGTGATGATGCCTGGCAGAGGTCAGGAGAAATGTTAGTTGCAGAGAGGCTAAGCTGCCACTTTTGTATGCTTACTATGTGTGGGTGCACTATGCACTTTAGTTAAATAAAGGACTTTGAATAATATTTTTGTGTATCTGGTGCTTTCTGCATATGTGGGTGCTCCTCATTCGTTTGCCTGTCCCAGTGGAACAGCAGGCTGAGATGGGACATGATCGTAGTTTTCCCATTCTCAGTGGTATTGACAGGATTGAACATATGGATATGTTATCCAGCAGGATACAGGCACATGCTTGAAGGCCACAGGTGGCAAGTTTAGGGGGTAACATTAGGAAGCATATTTTGTCCCAGAAGGTGGTGGCCTTCTAAAATGACCTGCCAATAGAGACTGTGGACATGAAGACAGTAGAGCGGTCCCCAGTGTTGCCCATCCCGTAGCTTTCGCCAGCACTGAGCCGATATGGCCGTGGAACGCTTTTAGGAGCAGCAAGAGCAGTGAACAGAATGTGCAGTGCTCTCACCGCACCAGAGTCAGATGTAACTGATGCTGCTGCGACTATAGAACTGCGCATGCATGATACTCGCACATGCGCATTTTGCCCCGGCGTCAGCCGTAACATGGCAGCACTGACATGACTACGTATTCGTATGACCACTCAGTGGTGGGGAAAATGATGGAATCACTTCTGAAAGAAAGAACTGTTGAGCACCTAGAGGCCAGCGGGGCACTGGACCCAAAGGCAGCGTGGATTCACAGCAGGAAGGTCATGTCAGACAAATCTAATCGATTTCTTTGACTGGGTGACCAAAGTAATAGACCAGGGAAGGGCTGTGGATATGGCCTACCTAGACTTTAGCAAGGCATTTGACACAGTCTCGCACAAAAGATTAATAATCAAGTTAGCCAGCCTGGGAGTGGGTCCCAGGGTGGTAGCCTGGGTAGAAAACTGGCTGCACAACAGGACACAGAAGTTAATAGATTCAGTGCAAAGTAATGCACCTGGGAAATAAAAATCCAGGAGAACAGTACGCAATAGCAGGGGAGGTACTAACAACAACAATAATGGAAAGGGATCTGGGTATAGTCATATCAGATGACCTACAGGTGGGCATGCAATGTGAGAAGTCAGTAGTGAAAGCCAGGGGGATACTGGGATGCATAGGAGGGGCATCACAAGTAGAAAAAGGGAAGTGGTTATCCCTCTATACAGACAGTTGGTGAGACCCCGTCTGGAGTACTGCGTGCAGTTTTGGAGACCTCATCTACGCAAGGACATAGACAGGATGGAAGCAGTCCAGAGGAGGGCAACTAAAATGGTGCAGGATCTACATCAGAAACCATATGAAGAGAGACTGAGAGAGCTTAATATGTATACCCTTGATGAAAGGAGGGACAGGGGGACATGATAGAAACTTTTAAGTACCTCAAGGGAATCAACAAAGTCCAGGAGGGCAGCATCTTTCAGAAAAGAGATGTAAGAACAAGGGGCACAATTTAAAGTTAGAGGGGGCTCAGGGGTAATGTGAAGAAATTCTTTTTCACGGAGAGAGTGGTGGATGCATAGAACCGCCTTCCTGGAGAGGTTGTGGGGTCTAAAACAGTGGAGGAATTCAAACATGCATGGGACAGACATAAGGCAATTATAGTGGGGGGTTGCAGGAAATAGGCTGTTGGTTAACTAGACTCTGCAGCTTATCCAGTAGGTAGGGAAATGGGCAGACTGGGTGGGCCAAGTGGTCCTTATCTGCCGTCAAAGTCTATGTTTCTATGTATGTGAGATACTCACATATGCATAGTTTAAGTCAGCACTGCCATGTTGCACATGGCAGCTGTCACTATCTCAGCAAAGCTATCTTGTGTCAGTACATTGCACACAGACGTAAACACGGGTAAAAGTAAGGCCCCACTAAAAATGAGATACAGGTTAGTCTGGCTGAGATGCAGTATCAGTACATTGTAAAAACGGGGAAAAATTAGGACCCCCCCCAAAAAAAAGAGATATTGCATCTCAGCAGAACTATCCTGTGTCAGTACATTGCCAAAATGGATAAAAGTATGAGCCCACTGAATATGAGATACCTCCTGTCAGTCAGGCTATCCTGTGTCAGTACATTGTATCAGGGTTATAATACCATCAAGAGGTTCTGGGGACATGTGAACCTCGTGAGCAAAGCTTGAGAGATTCCAACATTTTTCCAGAGCCTCCCGTGATATGTTGCAGGTGAGTTTTACCATTTAAAATAAATAAGAACAAATAAAATAGCCTTAATATTTGTTATAGTGATTTTACTGACAGGCATAATGAAGTCAGTTGCATACTGGTATTGATTTGAGCATACAGGAAAATGTACAGGAGTTTTGTCCCAGTTTTACATGGAAAACACAGGGAAAAGGAGGGTGCCCTACAGGGAAATGTGTTGTTCAATCTTGGAGCACTGCAGTTGACACCGCTATGATTTCTTTGTAGTCCCCTAGGATACCCCTTGCAACCTGTGAAAACCCCATAAACATTAGCTGCCTAGCATTTACCCTTCCTACAGATATAAAACCATGAGAGTTCCTATGCCAATAACTGGATAGGTCCTGAAAGGGTTAACATACATCAACTCTTCAGAGGAAATACGCAAGCAATAATATCTGAAAGGGTGGGCAGTATTGGGCAATACTGCACTGCCCAGGGGTGTAATGAGGCCCGACGTTACAGGCGGAGGGCCTTACAGCCCCTGGAAGGTCTGGTATTGCCCATACCGCCCACCCTGTTGGGTATTATTGCGCTTAGGAAATGGGCTAACATTCATATTTTCATTTAAGAAATAAAAAGTGCAAAGAGAAAAATATTTGTATTAATGATAGTAAAGTTGTTTTTAATGCATGCGCACTCTCCAAGCGTCTGCCCCATCTCCTCCCTTTGTTGCAGCGTTGGTGTGCTGCCCCTCCAGCAGCTGCTAGGGGCCAGTGGAATGCCAACTACTGATGGCCCCCCCTTCCCTGAGAAGGAGAGCAATCCATCAAATGCTTAGTCCTTCTCTTCCCCTGCCGACTCCCGACAGCCTGTGCTCATTCCCGAACACGGGTCACCGGTGTGGTGCGAGGTAAGGCGTCCAGCGCCTCACCCCTCAGCGCCACCGGGCCCAGAATGTAATTTGAAACTGCTCTGCAGTTAAAAGCTGTTATCTGTTGGAAGTCATGTCAGTAAATTATTAGTCTTCAAAGATAGCAAGTTACATTGCAATAATAAACAAGCTGAAAAAATAGTGTTGGATTTGGTCTACTCAACAGAGACAAGGGAGTATTTTATTTAACTGGCAGGTTGGAGAAGGATAGACTGAAAACTCCAAAAATGTGTGCCACGGTACTCCATTTTTCCAGCTACAGACAGCAGGATGGCTGTATGCGGCCCTCTTGCATTAGCTCTAAAAATGCTGTTTACCAAGTTGGATTCAAATGAAAGCATGCGTTTCTTGTACCCACTGAAGCGCTACAAGATAGGGGAGGAGAGCTGATTGTCCAGAGCATTTATTTCTTAACCCCTAGGCTGCTGACAGAACTAGAATGAATCTATTTGATTGAGCTCTGGACAGATGTTTAGTCTGCAGCACTGCAAGGGTTAAATTGAAGGGCTGCAAGGATGTGGAAGGATCATTTGAAAACTCCAAAGGAAGTATTCCACGGTCTGAATCTGATAGCTCGTTTTTAGAGCTAATGCAAGAGGGCTGCGGGCTCCGCCTACCTGCAGGCCTAAAAAGAGGGAGAAGAGCTGAAGTACCAGCCAGGGAAGTTGTCATTAGTAGTAGATGAGAATGTACCAGAAAATGAGGACGACTTGGAAGAAAGTGAGATGCACTTTAGCCAGGAATGATACAGTACGCCCCCCCCCCCCAAGATGCTCAGGGCTTTTAGGAACAGACATTAGTTGGGGCATTGGGGCTCCAGTAGCCCCCGTGTATTACAACTAGCCATGTAAATGAAAAACAAATTATAGTAACAGGAGACTCCATCAGGTAGACAGACTCTATCATTTGTAGCAACAGTAAAGAAAATTCTATAATAAGCTGCATTCTGGGTGCTACAACACAAGATTTGACATATTGGTTAGATGGATACTATGTGGGAAATTGATACAGGCACAGTCATGTCAATCATTTCTGAAAAACCACAAACCTAAAATTAGAAGGGCCAAGTATTAAGAATTGCAACTGTCGGGGAACACTGTTATTGATGTTAATTGCAATGATCAGGTGGTACATATAAAATTGTTAGTGGTAAGCTGGACTGGTAGCACTGCTGCTTGCTGTGCTGGGGAACAGACTCTGGGTGCTAGGCTGCTGGCCATGGAAGGGAGGATTCAGCATCCCATGGACCACTCACTGCCTTGGCGGGCACTGCATCCCACTGCTTATTCTGCACCTAGTGGATGCTGAGTGGGAGCACAGAGGCAGTGCACTGTCAGGAAAGAACCCGCACTTGGATGCGCATGTACATGCATCATGGCACACTGGCAGCCCTCAACAGGAACCTGGAGGAAAACTCCTCTGTCGGAAGAATGACACTGGCACCCTTGCTGGCTCTGTACTGCCAGTGTGGAACTTGCTCACCAGATGTTGGTCCTGTGTAATTAGTAAAGGTAAGTCTTGGAGAAAGTGGGTGACCAGACTGGAGTGTGTCCAGATGTGTCAGCAGTGTTAATAAGAAGATAAACTCAGATCGAAAAAAGAAGGAATTGCTAGAGGCAAGTGGAATGGCCCTCCATTAATAGGTTAAAACTGAGATAGGACATTAAAGCTACATTGGTTCAAAGTACATAATGTTACAGATGAAGTATAAATGCTGCATTCAAAATCGAATTGTGTTCAGAACAGAGGTGGGGTTGATGGAACATGTTGAAGCTAAATTACATGCATCTGGAAAAAAAAAGTGGCAACATTATGTAAGGCTTGGTTTGTTCACAAAGGTTTTGAAGGAGCGGTTAAGGCAAAAGCCCATTAACATGGGGATTAATACAACCTTATTTGAAAGGCAATGATTGTGAGATATTGCCACGTGTTGTATTTCCAGTGGGTATTAATGCCCAAGTAATGCCCGCTGGCGTAGTATCTGCAGTGGTCACATGTGATGCGCTTGCTGACTTATGCAGAAGTGACAGTTATTTTCCCATGCTGGCGCTTGCGGATACAGTGATGGAAAAGTCACAGTTGGTTTCCCACCCACCCACCCAGGCTGACTGTCACTTGTCGATGTACAATTTGGAATCACCGCAAGTAATGTGATAAAATGTGGTCCTGTTTCTGAAGTGCTAGAAAAGCAGGATAAGTGAAAAAATGGCATACCAGAGAAGAGTGAAGGAATCGCTGAGACACATAAGCCTGCAACAGTGGAGCAGAAACCTGAAACACAAAAAGCCACTTCATAGAAAATCAAGTATTAATGTTTTTGTAAACACCCAACAATGCGTTTTGTGCTGTAGGTTCTTCCCACCCACCCACTCCACCGTCCTCCATGGACACAGTGTACAGTGTGTCCCTAAGTGTCTGAAACCCACACAGAGAGCAGGAGAGTAGAATATACATGTAGATGGCACTTGGCAGACACATAGCGCGATCGCTTGCAGGTACAGAGTCGAGGGCAAGTGGGGATAGGTGACTGCTATCAGTCGTGTTCCAGGGATCACATCAGGAACAGTTGTATGTTTCTCGACCGTTGGCTAATGTGTGTACTATTACAGCGGGACTAGGCGCTTCCGAAAGAAAATTTCTGTTACTTACTTTGCAGGTTGTTAGTTTGCTACCATGGAACAGATTCATTAATTAGCTATGCAGTGTATGGCTGCATGTAGGACAACAGTTAGTGTTTCCATCGCTAATATGTAAATGACTATGTTAACAAGTAAAGAAATCCCATAGTCCTTAGCTCCATCATCATAGTGATGTAGATTTACGATGTCAGCAGAAACATGAAGCAAGTGAGAGGCGCACAGAAAAGATGGTATGTTATTCTCTGCTATGTAGCGAACATTTTGAGCACAACAATAAAGCAGTAGTCTCCACAATGTAAGTAGATGTCATTTTGACGAAAAGATAGGATTCTGATAATGTGCAAATGAGTAACAATTCTGTTAGTAAAAATCGCCTAAAACGTCAATTTAAAATGTTGAAAGTGTTATTAAAAGTGTTTACAGACATGCAGTGAGTAAAAAAGTTAAGAATGTGATAATGTTTTGAACAAATTACTTGTGATTCTGCATTACAGCACACGTAGAAAAATTGGAAACCACCATATAAATAAATATGGCTTAAAAAAAGACTAAAAATGTCTTTGTATTCAAATATGTTGACATAAATGTTCAAATAATTCTGTTAACCAAATAATAATGTGGATCCATGTTTGTCCATGTTACAAGCGTGTTAAGCCCCTCGAAAGGAGGCTTCTACTAGGGAATTAATGCATGGTTGGGTGGTTGTACAACCCCCCAACCATTCATTAATTCCCTAGTAGAAGCCCCCTTTCTCGTGGCTTAAAGCTTACTTGATGCTCTGTTAGTATTTTAAACAACCTCCATTCATGATATATTTATCAGGTTTTTTCTTGCATTGGATCTTATTCTTACTGCCTACAGTCTCAGTCGGTAGAGCATTCCAGGGATGGACCAGTCTCTGGATGAAGAAGAATTTTCTTGTTAGGCTGTTAAATCTTTGGCCAGTAATTTGCAGCGATGGCCTCTAGTTTCATTGTGAATCTGTTTAAAACTTAAATTCATTTTGTAAAAGAGGTATTGATTAACTGGGTCATACGTTTGAAAAAGATCACCTCTTAGGCGCCTAATTTCTGATGTCATTAGTCCTGGTTTAATTAGCCTAGTTTTGTATGAATCATTTGTTAGATCATGTATAGATGTAGTTGCCTTGCTTTGGATTTTTTTCCGTTTGATGTACTGTAGAGGATAGTGAATTTGCGGTCCTTAGAATTCATGATCTGATCACCAACAACGTATTTGCGGCACTTTGAATTAGCGCACGCGCTGTGGCACTCCAATGACTCATGTAAAACAATCGATTGCAGTATCAATGTTAAAGCCAGAGCTACTGAGTGCAACTGAGCACTACCGACTCAACATGTCATTGCTGCCGTGGTTAAAGCCGAAACAAGAGAACACAGGAAAACAGGTGTACCTGCTTGATGTATCTGACATAGATGCAGAGTGTCTGGCATATACTTCGGGTGTCACTGCACTGGTGGCTTCTGTAGTAGCCCAGGAACTTGCTTGTCCCCCACCTCCTGCCAAGAAGCGACATCCGGAGAGCTGTCAGCATTACACTCCCGAGATTCGCTTTGAATTTGGCAGGTATGCAGCTGACAGCGGTGTTATGGCTGAAGTTCATTTCTACAAATTAAAACTGAAAAAAAAAATGAACGAGAGCACCATCAGGAAATTCAAGAAAGACTACCTTACATGACTTAAAAATACCCCAAACCCTGCACACCTTACTGCTGAGCTCCCTCGTATACCCAGAGGTAGACCTTTGCTGTTCATGTCAGACATCATGGAGCAGCTTAAAAAAATTGTTGAAACGCTGCACGTTGAGGGAGCAGTTGTAAATGCACCCGTTGTTTTAGCAATTGTCCAGGGAATTGTAAAAACCAGTGCCCCACACCTAAAACAAAACAGAGGTACAACAGAGCTTACCAGGAAGTGGGCATGGAAATTATTAAATTGTATGGGTTACAGTAAACGAAAAGGTACCAAGACCACTCGTAACCCCCCCCCCCACACCGATTTTGTTACCTTGAAAACTAAATTCTTAAATAGGATTGCAAATTGTGTATCCCAGGAGCTTATCCCACCAGAGATTGTAATGAATACGAACATATGAAATTTGCCAGCAGATAAAGGCCTAGAGGTCTATCAAGTCCGCTCGAATGTGCAGCTAGCACCTCTTATTCTGCAGCTGCCCCTCCCTTCCACCCTTCCCCTTCATTAACCCTCCCCCTTGTCCTGTCTCATACCATTTTGAAGCAGTCCACTGTTCTACTGGATACCACTTCTGCAGGTAACGCATTCCACCCAGCCACCACCCTCTCTGTAAAAAAAAAAAAAAAGTGTCTCCTCATCTCCTTCCTAAACCTTCCTCCCTCCAGTCTCATATCATGGCCCCTGGTGTCCCTCCCCTCCCTTACTCTGAACAGCCCCTCTGTACCTGTCTTGTTTATTCCTTTCATGTACTTAAAGGTTTCAATCATGTCCCCTCTGTCCCTCCTCTCCTCCAGTGAGTACATGTTCAACTCCCTCAGCCTCCTCTCGTATGATGTCCCCCAGCTCCTTGATCATCTTTGTCACCCTGCGCTGCACCCCCTCCAGTAACTTAATGTCCCTCTTCAGATATGGGCGCCAGTACTGCACGCAGTACTCCACGTGCTTTCTAACTAATGACCTATACAGTGGCAGAATCACCTCCTCCCTCCTCAAGGATATACCCCTTGCAATACAACCCAGCATTTTATTGGCCTTTGCAGCTGCCTTCCTACATTGTGCCAAGTTGTTCATTGACCCTGTAATGAGCACCTCCAGATCCTTCTCCTCCTTTGTCTGGGCTAGGTGCACTCCCCCGATCTGGTAACTCCTCCTTGGGTTCTTCATCCCAAAATGCAGCACCTTGCACTTTTTGGCATTAAATCCCAGTTGCCAGGTGTCTGACCAGGTTTCAAGCTTTGTCAGCTCATCCTGCAACCCCTGCCATCCCCCTAGGTCATCCACTACTGCTCCTACCATGGTATCATCAGCAAACAGACTGATCTGAATGCAGATGAAACCGGTATCAGCATGTTACCAGTGTCAGAGTGGACCATGGCTGCATCTGGTTCTCGGCAAGTCTTGGTAGCTGGACTTGGAGACAAGCATCAGGTCTCCATGCTGTTGGGGAGTACACTTTCTGGAAACTTTCTGCCACCACAAGTCATTTATAAGGGAAAAACAAAGCTGAATCTACCATCTGAACAAAAAGCCCTGCTACTAATGGATTTGTTCAGGGCACACACAACAACCTCTGGCCTGACCCTGCTAGATCAAGCCAACATTGTGCCAATCTTTATCCCTGCCTCATGCACCAATGTGTTACAGCCTCTTGACAGTACCTTAAACAAACTGTTCAAAGACAGTTTGAGGCGCTGTTTCACTAACTGGTATGCAGGGTTGGTGGCAGAAAACATTGCTAAGGGCATTAAGGAGTTCAAAATTGACTTCAAACTACACCATCTCAAAGAAAGGCATTCAACCTGGCTTGAGCAAAGCTTTGTGGAGCTCTGAGGCAGGCGAGCGGATTGCATTCATGGCTTTGCTGAAGCTGGCATTCAAGACGCGCACAGTAACTGCATATCGTGGGTAAGGTTAACAGTTCATACATACAATATGAATTTGTGTAATACCTGCTTTAGTCTGTTTTAGTGATTCAATGCCCCCTTGTCACAGGCTGAATGGTGTGCAGCAGGAGCAGGAGTATTGGGGGTGTCTCGAGCATCGGGAAACACTGTGACGTCAGGCACCGTAAAGGAGGACCACGCGGTCGGGAATGCGGAAGTAGAATACAATGCTGGGTATTTCTAGGAGCATTAGTAGACTAATAAGACAGCTCAATATTGAATTTATTTTTGTTTTTTGTTGGTTTCTTCATTTAAAATTGAATTAATAAAGGAGTATCAGCATCACATACTGCCTTTCTTCATTTACTGTATTCTTAACTTGCGATGTGAGTACCGACCACTGAATGCCGAAAACAAGATGCCGAAAGGGGAGGGGGAGAGAAGACAAAGGAGTTGTAACAGGTACAGTAGTACAGTGCATTTACAGTACTTTTACAGCAGTAGTTGTACAGTGTATAGTGCAGTTTGAGTAGACTACAGTGTATAGTGTAGTTTGCAGTAGTCAAATCCATATAATTGCCGTCTCTAAATTTTCGCTGACTTTTTATTTTCACTTACAGAAGCCTATAGCAAATATAGCCAAAACAGTGTCAGCGAAAATGTTGTACTCTACAGTATATCACATATTTTATTCGGGGACCCAAACTGGGTGGCATAGTGAAGCTGCGGACAGACATATGCCCTACATAATGGGAGAATGATGTTTTTATCCCTTGACTGAAATTTTATTTTATTGGCCCCGAGTACCCTATTCAACTTTGCAGTAGCTACAGTGCATTATTTGGTGCTTTCTAGGTCCTGAGTTATGGTAATATCTACGTATTTTTCTTGAGAAAATGTTGTTACTGTGGTATTGCATAATATATATGTTTGCATAATGATAGTCTTCCCAAGATGCATAACTCTACATTTGTCAAGATTGAATGACATTTCCCTTTTACCAACCCATGATAAGTAATCCAGATCTTTTGTATACTTTTCCATTGTTCGACTGGAAGGAAGGAGTCCCATTTGTCCACCCAGAGCTGATGATCACTCTCATGACCAGCACTTCTCTGATGGGCTGGGGTGCCCACCTGAGGGAACATGGGGTCCATGGCCTCTGCTCCCCTGAGGAGTTTCGGTGTCACATCAACCTGCTGGAGCTTTGAGCTGTTCGCCTAGCCCTGACAGCCTTCACTCCACATAGAAACATAGCAACATAGACTTTGACGGCAGATAAGGACCGCTAGGCCCATCTAGTCTGCCCATTTCCCTACCTACAGGATAGGCCGCAGATCCTAGTTAACCAACAGCCTATTTCTTCCTACCCCCCACAAGAATTGCCTTATGTCTGTCCCATGCATTCTTGAATTCTCCCACGGTTTTAGACCCCAGAACCTCCTCAGGAAGGCTGTTCCATGCATCCACTACCCTCTCTGTGAAATAATGCTCCTCATATTGCCCCTAGACCGCCCTCCTTCTATCTTTAAATTGTGTCCCTTGTTCTTGCAAGTCTCTTTTTCTGAAAGATGCTACCCTCTTGGACTTTGTTGATTCCACTGAGGTACTTAAAAGTTTCTATCATGTCCCCCTCTCCTTCTTTCCTCAGGGTATACATATTAAGCTCCTTTAGTCTCTCCTCATCGGCTTCTCTTGCGGACCCTGCACCATTTAGTTGCCCTCCTCTGGACTGCCTCTATCCTGTCTATGTCCTTGGGAGATGGGGTCTCCAGAACTGGACACAGTACTCCAGTTGGGGTCTCACCAACTATCTGTACAGAGGGATAACAACTTCCTGTTTTCTGCTGCTGATGCCTCTCCCTATACATCCCAGTATACCCCCAGCCCTCCCTACTGCCTTCTCACATTGCTTGCTAACCTTAAGGTCATCTGATATTAACCCCAGGTCTCTTTCCTTTTTTGGTTTTGTTACTACCTCCCCACCCATTGTGTATTCTTCCCCTGGGTTCTTGTTTCCCAGGTGCATTATTTTGCACTTCTTTGCATTGAATCCTAGCTGCCATACTTCTGACCATTCCTCCAACCTTGCCAAGTCCCTTTTCATCCTTTCCACGCCTCCTTGTGTATCAACTCTGTTGTAGATCTTTGTGTCATCTGCAAAAGGCATACTTTTCCTTCAGTCCCTCTGCAATGTAGCTGATGAAGACATTAAAAGGACTGGACCCAATACTGAACCCTCACGGTACCCACTAGTAACCCCCTTTCTTCAGAGAGACTCCATTTACAATTACCTTCTGTGTCCTGTTGTCCAGCCAATGTTTTACCCAGGCTATCACCCTTTGTCCCACTCCCAGGCTGGTTAATTTGACTATTAATCTTTTGTGTGGGACTGTGTCAAATGCCTTGCTAAAGTCTAGGTAGGCCATGTCCACAGCCCCTCCCTGGTCTACTACTTTGGTCACCCAGTCAAAGAAATCTAGTAGATTCGTCTGACATGACCTTCCCGCTGTGAATCCATGCTGCCTTGGGTCCTGTGCTCCACTGGCCTCTAGGTACTCGACTGTTCTTTCCTTCAGAAGTGACTCCATCACTTTCCCTACCACAGAGGTCAGACTGACAGGTCTGTAGTTTCCTGCCTCTGTCTTGGACCCACTTTTGTGAAGGGGAATCACATCCGCCTTCCTCCAGTCCTCTGGTACCACACCATCCTCCCATGATTTATTAAAAAGAGTAGCCAGTGGTTTCACTAGTTCCTCCCTTAATTCTTTTAGAATTCTAGGGTGAATTCCATCAGGACCCATTGCTTTGTCCACCTTCAGTTTTAGGAGTTCTTGCAGAACCCTTTCTTCTGTGAAAGGACTGGGATCTGAAACAATCACGGGATTTAAGAATGCATGGGATAGACATAAAGGAATTCTGGAGGTCAGGGTAAGGGGCAACAGACTTCTAGGAAAACATAAACTGAACTTACAAGTTCAAATGGGCAGACTGGGTGGGCCATAGGCCCTTATCTGCCGACACTGTCTATGTATCTATGTATCTATGTATCGACCCCCCTATCAAGAGTGCTTCTGTTAATTGGATTAGGCACTTCCCCCTCCTCTTTTGTGAATACTGAGCAGAAATATTCGTTCAGTATTCCTGCTTTTTCACTGTCCCCCTCTGCCCACCCACCGTTCATTCTGTTCAGCCTCACTATCCCTCCCTTTGTCTTTCTACGCTCGCTGATGTACCTATAAAAGGTTTTATCCCCCTTCTTAACTGAGTTGGCTATCTTTTCCTCAGTTTGGGCCTTTGCTATTCTGACTTCCTCCTGCTTCCTTCTGGCTAACTGGTACAGCTCTCTGTCCTGCTCCTTCTGTGTTTCCTTATACTTCCGGAATGCTATCTTTTCTTCCTGACTTTCACAGCCACCTCTTTTGAGAACCATAGTGGCTTTTTTTTTGTTTATTTATTTGCTTCACACAAAGGCTTGTTGCCTCTGTGATGGCAGTTTTGATAATTCCCCATTGTTGCTCCACATCTCCTTCTAGCCTGTTTGCTAGTGCTTTTCTGAGGCTCTCTCCCATCTTGCCAAAGTCAGCCCTCCTAAAGTCCAGTACCCTCACTTTTGTATGGCTTGACTGTGTAGCTGAGTTTAACGTGAACCACACTGTTTGATGGTCACTTGTCCCCAGATGGCAACCCACTTCTAGATCTGAGATCCTCTCACTGCCCCCGCTTGAGAGTCACGAGGTCTAGATTGCTCCCTCACAGTGGGTTCCAAAACTAGCTGTCTAATGCCTGCCACCTGTAGGGCATCAAGAATGGCCCTGCTCTTGGATGTGGCTGCAGCAAATGTGCTCCAGTTAACATCTGGCATATTCAGGTCTCCCATCAACAGTATCTCCCTTTCTCTGCCATTCTAAGAATGCCTTCTATCATATCCTTGTCCATTCCTTCCCCTGACATGGGGGTCTGTACACAACCCCTGTGCGGATTGTGGTGCCCTTTCCAGTCTCCAAGGTGACCCACAGTGCCTCCTCTCCTCCCTATTTACTCTTTTGTTCAGTTGCTTTTATCCCTTCCTTTACATAGAGAGCTACTCCTCCCCCTCTTCTCCCCTGCCTGTCTCTCCTGTAGGTTATGTACCCTGGTATGTTAACATCCCAGTCATGGTTCTCTGTGTACCATGTTTCTGTGACTGCTTCGATATCCAGGCATCCCTCTTCCATTAAGGCCATCAGCTCAGGGAGCTTGTTGCCCAGACTACGGGCATTGGTACTCATTACCCTCCATTTCCTGATGGCCTTACTCCCTTTTGCCCCATCCCTGTCCTTCTTGCCTTTGTCACTTTCTCCATTTACCCCTGCCCTTCTCCCTATCGACACCTCTATGTTGGTGTTTGCCGCACTTACTACCGTGATTTTTTGGGGGGGGCTAGGATCTCCAGGATCTGGTCGTCCAGGTCCAGATAGATGGCATGACGACCATGTACTGCCTTAACAAGCAGGGCAGGACATGTTCCCTACCTCTGTGCAGGGAAGCTCTCGGCATCTGGAACCTTATGAGCAACCTAAAGACCGACCTGCTGGCCGTTCATGTGGCCCGGAGTGTCCAGTTGGCTGGCAGACTCCCTCAGCTGAGTGGGCAAGGAGTCTCGGGAATGGTCCTTCCTCAGGAGGTAGTAGACTGTCTCTTCTCCCAGTGAGGCACTCCTCAGGTGGATCTGTTTGCCTCTGAGGAGAATGCCAAGCTGAGGCTGTTTTGTTCCTGCCCCCTTCAGCGGGTACACTGCAGGGGGAATCCCTTCTCAAGGCCCTGGACCCTGGGCCTCCTTTATGCCTTATCTCCTTTTCCTCTGATCCTCCAGGTCCTGACCAACGCTCGGAGGGACAAGGCATGGATGATCCTGGTGGCTCTGGACTGGCCACGCCAGTTCTGGTACTCCGATCTCCTCAGCCTCAGCCGCAGGTCTCTTTGGCATCTGCCCAGATCTGCTCTCATTCTTTCAGAGGAAGGTCCTCCACCTGGACATTCAACCCCTGCACCTGACAGCCTGGTTCCTGAGCGGCTAGAGTTCCAGGCAGTGGGTCTCTGAGTTCCTCGATGTTATTGAGGACTCTCAGAAGGAGTCAGCTCATCAATACTATGACTTCTGATGGAAGAGATTCTACATTTGGTGTCAGGGCAAGGAGCTTGACTCCTGTCCTGTCGCTAGCATCCTCGGTTACTTGGTGATCCCTCTCTCATTTGGGCTTTCATTCAGTAACCCTCAGGGTTTACCTGGCAGCCCTCTCTACATACTGGGCACGGGCTAGTATGCTGATGGTGGCGTAGGAGAAGGTGGTCAGGTGCTTCTTTAAGGTCCTTGACCACATTTTCCCATCAGTGCGTGAACTACCACCACCTTGGGATTCATTGCTGGAGCTAACCATGCTCATGGGCAAACCATTCAAACTGATGCACAGGTGTATGATGTCACACCTGTTGTGGAAGACCGCCTTCTTGGTGGCTATCACTTCTGCCAGAAGGATGAGTGAGCTCCAGGCACTCTCAGTGGGGTCTACTTACCTGGTCTTCCACAGGGACAAGGTTGTCCTTTGCCCCAACCTGAAGTTCCTTCCAAAGGTGGTCTCGGAGTTTTGCCTTAATGAGGTGATAAATCTATTTCACCAGTCACACCTCAGAGGCTGAGCATAGGCTCCATACTCCGAATCGGTGTCCAGTTACTATAACACTGTTGGAACATCGTGTCGAAAAAGAGCGAGGTCAAAACAGCGAAAGTGATAACAGCTTCAGGGTTAAGGTAGCACATGGGAGTTACCGCTAACCCTGTAGCTGTTGTCACATCTGAGGAGAAGAGAAAGGAGTGAAGTGGGTGGTGTCTCGCCGATCTGCTCCCGTGGTGTAGGGGATTGAGAGCAGGAGCAGTAATTGCGGTGGAGCGTTCGGGAGACCAGGGTTCTGTTCACGGTCTCTTGACGGCAGTGTATTTTTCTGTTCACCCACCCACCTTTATTGGTTTATTTATTTTTTTGTTCTCCCTCAACCTTGTTCTGTTTTCCCAAGTTTCACCCACCGCAGAGTTGGTTATATTTAAGTTGGGGGGGGGGTACTGGGGGCAAAGCCCCTTGCTAATGTATATTTGATGCTGTTTGTGGTTTTCAGCAAGGTAGTGCTCGCTGTTATTTCCAAGTGCTAGCCTTGGTTTAGCTCTTGTGATGTGCGCCGTTTTGGACCATGCTATATTTATTTTACTGTTATGGCCAGGAACCCTTTGAACCTGTGGTGCGTGCTCGCCTACTATAAGGAACGCATGTCTGGAGTTCGGGGAGAGGTTCGCCAACTGTTAGTCATCTATACTGAAGCCGCACCTGGTAGACCAGCAGCAAAACAGACAGTTGGCAGGTGGATAGTCTCCCGCATCGACCTCTGCTATAGGTTGGCTGATAGGGAGGCTCCTGTAGGGCTTAGGGCTCATTCCACCAGACATACCACTGCTTCAGTGGCTCCTGCCAGGGACGTCCCTATCCAGGAGATCTGCAGGGCTGCTAAATAGAAGTCAGCACACACCTTCATCTCCCACTACCACATTGACCTTGAGTCATACCGGGATGCTGGTTTTGTGGCTTCAGTTCTCCAATCTCTGTTCCCTAAATAGAGAGTGTGCGCCTTGCCCCCTCCTCCTGGAGAACTGCTAGGAGTCCAAAAGTGTGGATAGTACACCATATCCACATCCTTAGAAAAACAAGTTACTGACCCGTAACTGTTGTTCTAAGAGTGGTATATGGTGTACAGCCAAACAACCCACCCGACCTCCCCTGTCAAGTGGCACACCAGTGTGTCAGGGAGATCCTGCCACTCTTGAGGACTGACCTTTTCTTAAATCTGTTGCAATAGTTCTTCTATTTCTTAGCTTAATCTATCCTTTACAATTTCTAATCCATAAAGTTGGCCACCTATGGGCACCCCTTCCCTTTTTCATTATTGTATGGGAGGAACCTGAGGGGGCCACTGGTTGTTGTTAAAGAACACTGGAAAGAAGGTGGAACATCTTAATGTAGAGTACATGACTCAGTTACGCAAACGCCTGGTAAGGTATTTCAACTTGGCACACCAGAGCTTAGAACAGAAGTGAGACTTGCAGAAAGAAGGATGCGATCAGGGTTTGAAGACTAAAACATTTCAGTCAGGAGACAAAGTTTTGTTACTGCTGCCCTCCACAGAGAACAAATTACTCATGAAATGGCAGGGCCCCTTCACTGTTTTGAGGCAAATGGGAGCAGTGAATTATGAGCTTAGCATGCCAGGAAAGAGACCCCTTCCCCCAGAAAATTTGCCATTTGACTCTCCTTAGGAAATGTCATGAGAAGCCTAACCCCCTCCCTTTACATCCATCCTGAAGTTAGGGAGTCAGACCTGGAGGTTGCCTATAAAAAGCTACAGCAGTCAGGACAGTTGAGGGAGATACAGATAAGCCCTGAATGGAGCTTCAGCAACAGAAAGATTTGCAGGAGTATTACAAGAATTTGAGCCCATATTCACAAACATCCTGGGAAGGGCCAAAGGAATTGTGCACACCATAACTGCTACGCAAGACAAGCCCATACACCAAAAGCCCTACAGATTCTTCATGAAGGTGACGGATGAGGTGATTCAGGAAGTCAAAACAATGGAGCAGTTGGGCATAATTATGCCCTCAAATAGTGCATGGTGTACACTCATGGTCATAGTGGACAAGAAAGAGGGTGGGATACGTCTATGCTCAGATTTTAGAAAGCTTAACAACGTGTCACTGTTCGATGGCTATCCAGTGCCCTGAATAGCTGACATCATTGACAGGCTAGGCAATGCACGGTATATCTCCACCCTTGACTTTACTAAGGGATATTGACAAATCCCCTTGTCACCTGATTCACAAGATAAAACCGCATTTAGCACCCCAATTGGTTTACAGTTGTAGCAGGTGTAGGCATTCGAATCGCTCTCATTTACACTTCCCACCCGGTGATGAGCGATTCCTTCAAGAAATGGCGGACTTCGTTGTCGATATGGCATTAGAGTCACCCAGGATTGATGGTTCTGGGCGACTTCAATGCCTGGGTCGACAACGAACTCTCGCAATTTGGTCAGCACTTCCTCCAGTTAATGACAACGCTGGGCCTTACACAGGTGGTTTCCTCTGCTACACATAAATGTGGACACTCTTTGGACCTATTCTTCCTTCTGTGGGTCTGGGCATCCGATGTGGGGGTGGAACCCATCGGGTGGTCAGATCATTACACTGTGTGGTTTAGTTTTTTCTCCTTTTCTAGAAGGCCTGCCCCTATGGAGTTGGTTAGGTACCACCCTTTGCGGGATATAGATCCCCAAGGCCTTGCAGCAGTGCTTGACCTCTCGTCCCCCGTGTTGGCAAGCAGTGATCCAGAGACCCTCAAGTCGGCCTATAACACAGCTGTTACCTGGGCTCTGGATTTCATTGCTCCAGTTCGTGTTCGCCCCCTCTCCCGTCACCCCAAGTCCCCTTGGTTTGATGGGACGTTGAAGCGAGATCTCTTGGAGACAGGGGCGAAGGTTAGAGCATTGCTGACGAAGGTCCTCCCTTGATGCCGACCACCTTATATTGATGGATCATTATTTGGTGTATCAATCTGTAATTACCCATAAGAAGGCAGAGTTCCTGTACAGGGAAATTGCGGTTGCTCAGAATCAACCAGCTCAGCTATGTAACTGACAACAGTTTTGGGAACGAAAGTTCTTTAAATTCGATGGGCTGCATCTGACTAAAGAGGGAGTCAGTGCATTGGGGCAGAAGCTTGACGTCTTTGCAGAATATTTAAACTAGCAAATGGGGAGGGGTGCAGCACCTGATACATCGAACAGGAAGAACACCAATCCCCCCCTCAGCTAGTTGTCAAATAGAAGTTCAGCATGTTTGTAGTTCATTTGCATCACCAGGTAAAGAAACAGGTCCGGCTCCCAATACGACGCGCAGCAGAAACACCGGACTCACCCAACAACTAACGACCAAATCTGGGCCAATGGAAATCATGGATACAGATGCCCACAGTCTGGAAACAAGATCCCAGACCTGCAGGCAACAATGACAGGGCTAAACTGGACATAGTAGCCATCAGCGAGACATGGTTCACTAGTAACCACACTTGGGAGACTTCAGTACCCAGCTATGTACTGTTCAGAAGAGACCGAGGTGCAAAGGGGAGGGAAGGGGCATGGCCCTTTAGTCAATGAAAATGTCAAATCTACAGAAATTCAGAATAGACATAAGAACTCAGGGTCACCCTGGAAAGAGGAAATGGGACAGCCACATGAACTGGGGTTGTCTACAGACTTCCAGACCGGGGGAAAACATAGACACATTACTGTTAAAAGATATACAAAACATGACAGCTAAAGGGAAGGTTCTGATAATGGGAGACTTCAACATGCCAGACTAGTCAATACCATCAGGAACATCTTCCAGAACTAGACACACAGTGGATTCCCTTCAGGGGGAGGGCCTCAAACAGCTAGTACAACAACCCACAAGAGACATGGCTATCCTAGATCTAGTACTGACTAATGGGGAAAGGATCACAGATCTCCATGTGGAATGTCACCTGGGGGCCAGTGACCATCACATGGTATGGTTCAGTTTGGCAACTAGAAGTAAATCATCCCATTCAAAGGCATTTCAGAAGAGCTAATTTTGATAAGATGGCCAACAGAGTTAAGCTAGCCCTGGCAAGAAGAAATACAGGTGAGGGGGTACAGGCAAAGTGGGTAAGCATTAAGGATGCAGTACTTGAAGCAACATCCCATTGTGCTGGAGAGAAAAGCAAGAGCAAAAGGAGGAGGAAACCACTTTGGTTCTCAAAAACAGTACTAACATACTAAAATGCCAGCAGAATAGGCCTAACGGTCTTTCGTGTCTGCTCGTTTGGTCAGCCCCCACCCTGGGGGCTGACCTTGCTGTCCCCCTCGCCTTCTCTGGCTTCTCCCTTCCCAGTTCCGGATATTCTTGCTGCATTGGATTTTGCTTCCAGAACCCTTCCTCTGTACCTGTCCCACCCTCTCTGAACCCCTCCACTGTCTCTGTCTCCACCAGCCCCTAGGCAGTGCATTCCATGGCTCCGCCACCCTCTCAGTGAAGTAGCACCTCCTCCTTTCTCCCTGAATCTTCCCCTCCAGCTTCCACCCATGCCCTCTAGTGGCCCCCTCCTCCTTCCTTCGAGCACCCTGACTGTTCCTCCCCTATTTACCCTCTTCATGTACCTGAAGACCTCTATCATGTCCCCCGGTCCCTTCTCTCTTCCAATGTGTACATATTTAGCTCTTCGAGCCTCTCATAGGTCCTGTCCCCAAGCCCCAAATCATTTTGGTTGCCCTCCTCTGGACCCTCTCCAGGAGGTTAATGTCCCTCTTTAAGTGTGGCCTCCAAAACTGCATGCAGTACTCAAGGTGCGGCCTCACCAAGCAGTTATACAGAGGGAGTATCACTTCCCTCCTTCTGGAGGTGATCCCCCTAGCGATGCATCCCAGCATCCTGTTGGCCTTGGCTGCTGACCTCCTACAAGTCTGAGTTGTTCATCTTGACATCCACCACCACCCCCAGGTACCTCTCAGCCATCGAGACTTGTAGCATCCCCCAGGGTGTACACTTGGCCTGGGTTTCTGGCCCCCAGGTGGAGTACCTTGCATTTCCCTGCATTGAACCTCAGCTTCCACTTTCTAGACCATCTTTCCAGAGCCTCCAGGTCCCCCTGTAGGGCCACCCTCCCCATCCACCACCGCCCCCAGTTTCGAGTCATCCGCAAAGAGACTCCTCTCATTCCTGATTCCTGTCCTTATGTCAGAGACGTAGGCGTTGAACAGAAGGGGCCCAAGGACTGATCCCTGTGGGACCCTAATGACCCTCCTCGGGATGAGACTATCCCGCCAACTATGACCCTCCGGGTCCGGTCCTGGAGCCAATTGCCTATCCATCTGATCATCTGGTTCCCCACCCCCATTTCTCCCAGCTTATCCAACAGGCCCAAGTGAGGAACAGAGTCAAATGCCTTGCTGAAGTCTAGAAAGAGGATGTCCACTGGTCTACCCAGGTCCAAGGCACTAGTCACCCAGTCATAGAACTCCACCAGATTTGTCTCACACGATTTCCCCGGGATGAATCCATGCTGTCTATCGTCCAGGCACCCTGACTTATCCAGGTCCCCCCCAGCCTCTCCTTGACAATGCCCTCCATCACCTTGCCCACCACCGATGTCAGGCTGACAGGCCTGTAGTTCCCTGCCACCTTCCTTGATTCCCCCCCTTGTGTATAGGCACTATATGCGCCACCTTCCAGTCTTGGGGCACCCACCCTGTCCTCAGAGAGATGGTGAAAAGCTCCGCCAGGGGTTTCGTCAGGACATCCGTAAGTTCCTTCAGCTCTCTGGGATGTAATTTATCCGGCCACGGTGCTTTCTCCGTCTTAAGGGAGCTGAGGGCTTCCCTCACTCTCTCTGCCGTGATTTCCACTTCTGGTACCTCTTCTCCCTGCTTAGCCCTCCCCCCACCTGCCAGTGATGCCTCCCTCTCTCCCCAGACCCGCTGATCGTTAAGGGTCCCCCCTCCTCAGTATTTCTGTCTCCTCCCATGTATGATGCAGCACCCCTATTTTCCTTGGCAAAAACTGAGGTGATGTACTCATTTAGTACCTCAGCCTGCTCCCCCGGGTCTTGTGCCCATCTCTCCCCTGATTTAATCCTGCTAATCTGCCCCTTCACCCTTCGTTTTTCCCCAATGTATCTAAAGAACCCCTTGTTCCCTCTCCTAATTTCCCTGGCCAGGTTCTGCAAAGATCAAGAACTGGGTTCTATGGGATTGTTTCCGCCTTGTGAGAGGAGGCTGGCATACTTCTAAAATTTCACAGTTTAAAGTGGTGAGCACACACGGCTGTGGATATTAAAAGACCTGGGAACTCTCTTTTGAACTTTCAAAGGAAACTGTGGTATTGGCTATTGGATAAAGAGGCCTTCTTTAATATTAAAGCCAACTTTATGCTAGGGGCCTGTATAGTCTGGTAAAGCTCCTTTTCCCCTGTAGTAGTGAGAGCAGTGTACGTGAGAGCAGAGAGATAAAACGAAATCTGCAGATTAAAGATCTGAAGGCACATTTTGGACACTCAATAATACAAACTTTGATAGGATTTGTTTATTTATTAGACATTTGAATTAAGGGATATAGATTTGTTAAATAGACACTATATTTTATATTTGTTTTAAGTTATTTGGTTATTGGGTTTATTAGATTTATAGTTTATTATTTGTATGTTATTTTAGAGATATAGGGTAAATTTTTAGTAGTTTTAGGTGGTGTGCTTCTCTCCCTGCAGTGGTGAGAGTACTGTTGGGGTAGAACTAGAATTATAATAGATGTTGAAATTATAATGAAATTTTACAGCACTAGAATTGCTAGATCTTGTGTTTTATTGTGATTGTTTTATTTTAGTGTAGTGCAAAATGTGCTGGAGTAATTGTAAGGCGGCGGTATTATTCCCACTCTATGCTTAGGGACCTCCGTCCTTTCTCCTGTCCCCGTTGTCAGCTGAAGTTTATAGGAAGTGTAGGGCTTTGGGGATTGTGAGAAGGAGCGGAGTCCCATCTGGAAGGGAATGGAAAGGAGTGGCAGATTGGTTGTAGGGTCAAGGAGCGCCTGGGGCGAAATGAGCTGAGAGAGGTCCTTCCTGTCTTGTGCCCATACCCAAGGGTTCTGGAGCGGACCAGCAGGTAGGCGGTCACTATCGGAGAGTTTGTCCCTACTCGAGGCGGTGTTATGCAATGCCAGGTCTATTAAAAACAAGACAGCTATTATAGCTGATCTTGTTGAGTCATCTGACCTGGCGTGCATCACCGAGACCTGGCTGGATGAAAATGCTGGGCCTGTATTAGCCGCAGCAATTCCGGCTGGGTACTCGGTGATACACCGCCCGAGGCAGGATCGTAGGGGCGGGGGTGTTGCCATGTGTTATAAGTTAGAACTGGGTCTGGTGGAGGTGCCAGCGGGAGTCACCAGATCCTTTGAGTACATTGTGGGCGAGGGTGTGGGGTGCAGGATACTTCTCGTATACCGTCCACCAGGTGACGAGAATGTTTTTCTGCAGGAAGTCGCAGACTTCATTGTCGACCTAACATTGGGGTCCCCCAGATGGTTGGTTCTGGGGGACTTCAATGCCTGGGTCGACGATGAATTCTCTCGGTTTGGTCAAGATTTCCTCCAGTTGATGATATCACTGGGCTTCACACAGGTGGTTTCCTCCTCGACCCATGTGGGTGGACACTCATTGGACCTGGTGTTCCTTCTGGGGATGGGGATATCTGACTTGGTGGTGGAACCGGTTGGATGGTCAGACCATCACTCCATTAGATTCAGTTTTGAGGCCACCCCTGTTAGGTCTGCCCCATGGAGATGGTTTGATACCGCCCTTTGAGGGGCGTATCCCCAGAGGACCTGATGGCGGTGTTGGACCTATCAAGCCTACCGATAGATTGCATGGATCCAGGTGATCTGCTACATGCCTATAATGAGGCAGTAACAGGGGCCCTGGATTCTATTGCACCATTTCGTGTTCGTCCTCTTACTCCTCGCCCCAGGTCTCCTTGGTTTGATGAGACCATGAGGGAATTGAGGAGAGTTGGGCGAAGGCTGGAGAGGCGTTGGCGAAAGTCCGGTTGTGAGGATGACAAGCTTAGTTTGATGGACCATTATTTAGTCTATCAATCCGCCATCTCTCGTAAGAAGGCAGAATTCCTGTCCAGAGAGATAGCGGCTGCACAGAATAGACCGGCTCAGCTCTTTCGGACTGTGGACAGACTGTGCAATCCAGTTTGTCTTCAGCCCAGAAGAGCCTTATCTCAAGAATGGTGTGAGGAGCTTGCTCTCTTCTTTGCAGATAAGGTTGCCAAAATCAGATCGGACATTCGCTCTTCCCCTCCTAATGGGAGCAGCGGTGGTCATCAGGAGATGTCAAACACCCAGTTGGAATGGTCTGACTTCAGCCTTCCCATAATCGAGGATGTTGTGATGATCATTCGAGCACTGCGACCGACCTGCTGTGATTTGGACCCTGGTCCCATGCGCCTCTTAGTGGGTTGCGTGGATAAGATTGGCCTAGTCCTAGCTTTGATCGTATGGAAGTCTTTGGAGAGGGGGATTTTTCCAGATCCCCTCAAAGAGGCTATAATTAAGCCCCTTTTAAAGAAACCCTCCTTAGACCCATACTGTCTAGCAAATTACAGGCCAGTCTCTAACTTACCCTTTGTGGGTAAAGTTATTGAGAAAGTGGTCGCAGTGCAGTTGGAGGATCATCTGACCAACAACAATATCTACGATTCGTTCCAGTCTGGATTTGGGAAAAGGCATAGTACCGAGACAGCGCTCGTACCAGTACTAAATGACCTCCTAATGGCAAGAGATCGTAGGACCCGATCCATCTTGGTACTACTTGATCTCTCTGCAGCGTTTGACACCATTGACCATGGTGTGCTATTGGAGTACCTGCGGTTAGTCTGTGGACTGTCTGGTACGGTCCTCAGATGGTTTCAATCTTACCTTGAGGGTAGGACTCAGAGAGTGGTGTCGGGGGAATTTTTTCCTCAGCATCATTCTCCCTGCACTGTGGGTACCGCAGGGCTCCATTTAGCACCCATGTTGTTTTCGTGTATATGCTACCATTGGGCGATTATTAGATTTGCGGTTTGGTTTTCACTGCTATGCAGATGATACCCAACTGTATATGTCTTTTGTGCCCGGTCAGGACGCTGCCTTGTCGGTATTTAATAACTGCCTTGAAGAAATCCAAGAATGGATGAATGGGAGTTGGCTGAGGTTAAACCCGGAGAAAACTGAGGTGTTGGCTGTGGATATAGGTCGCTGTGGGCGGGTCTGCCAGAGGGATCACCCTCAGGCCTATAAGGCAGAGGTGTCAGCTGGCGACCTCAGACCAGGTCTTGAAATCTTGGCGTAGTACTTGATGACCGTTTGACACTTAAATCCCAGGTGTCACGGTTATAAAGACTTCTTTTCATCTGAGGAATATTGCCAGGGTGAAGCACTTGGTTCCTCCAGAGGACCTTCAACATTGATCCACGCCTTTGTTACCTCCCGGCTTGACTACTGTAACTCCCTATACCTAGGGCTATCGGGGTTGAACCGCCTCTGCAGCTGGTGCAGAATGCGGCAGCCAGGCTGTTGACTGGAGTTTCTAGATCCAGTCACATAATGCCTGTGCTCCGCAGACTGCACTGGCTGCCAGTGTTTTGGCAATTACCTCTTCAAGGTCGGGTTTGCTGACCTATAAAGCCCCACATGATCTGGGACCTGCCTACCTGAAAGAGCTCCTGTGCCCCTATAGTCCCTCCCCCCCCGATCCACTGGCGAGGATTGCTAGAGATTCCCAGGGTACGTTTGAAAACATCTGGTGCTAGATCGCTTAGTTTTATGGCACCTACCCTGTGGAACTCTCTACCTCGTCAGGTGCGAGACTGCCCGACCGTCCTTAGTTTTAAAAGAGCGCTGAAGACCCACCTTTTTAATATAGCTTTTAAGGATTTTTGTTAATTTGATTTATTATATTTATTGTTATATTTATTTGTACAGGCGCTTTGATTTAAGAAAAGCACCTTTTAAAAATAAAGTTGATATTGATATTGATATTCTTTGCCTTAGCCGCCCTCACCACCCTAGTGGTCCTTCTAGTCATCTGCTCGTACTTCCCTCGATCCCTAGCAGGAAAGCAGTAGCAGAAAAGGTCAGAGCCAAAAGGCTGGCCTTAAGGAAATATAAGGGAACCCAGCGGGACGAAGATAGGGAGGCATACCAAACTTCCCCAAGGGAAGCAGGGAAGGCAGTAAGGCAGGCAAAGGCCCAAACCGAGGAAACACTAGCACAAACAGTAAAAGAAGGGGACAAAATTTTCTATGGATACATTAGTGAAAGGAGAAAGTCCAGAGAGGGTGTTGCTGAGATCAGAGAGGATTAGGGGGAGTGTGTGAAGGAGCACCAAGGAAGAGCATCTATCCTAAGTAGATGCTTCTGCTATTTAGTTACTGAGGAGAAGGTAGGGCAGTGTCCACAGCTCAGCACCGTGGACACGGGGAGGGAATTGTGCACAAGTCCTTTCAAAAAAGAAAGGGTCCTACAAGACCTCGCTAAGGTCAGGGTGGACAAGGCAGAGGGACCTGATGGCATACATCCAGGGCAACTAAAAGAGCTAAGGGTGGAACTAGCAGAGCCATTATCAGAACTGTGTAGTGAGTCTCTGAGCACAGGAGAGATCATGTGATCCTGCTCCACAAAAGTGGTAGCAGGGAGGATTCAGGGAAATACAGACTGGTCAGTCTTACCTCAGTAGTGGGCAAGATTATGGAGGCACTCCTTAAGGAAAGGATAATGCAACACCTGGAATCCATAGGAGCACAGGATACAAGACAGCATGGGTTTACAGCAGGAAGTTCCTGTTAAACTAATCTCCTAGATTTTTTTGACTGGGTAACCAGAGTGGTGGACCAAGGGGATGCAGTTGATGTCGCCTACCATGACTTCAGCAAAGCTTTCGATACTGTTACACATAGAAGATTGATTAGTAAGCTGGGTAAGCTCGGGGTGGGTCAGAATTTGGTCAGCTGGGTGGCAAACTGGTTGATGGGCAAAAAACAGAGAGTGGTGGTAAATGGTATACAGTCAGCAGAGATGCAAGTCACAAGTGGGGTACCCCAGGGATCAGTCCTGGGGGCCAGTCCTCTTCAGTATCTTCATCAGTGACATTGCAGATGGACTGGAGGGGTTAGGTTTGTCTGTTTGCAGATGGCACCAAGATCTGCAACAGAATAGATGATTCATATGGGGTGGGCAGAATGAGGAGATCTAGATAAACTGGTAAAATGATCAGAATAGTGGCAACTGGGGTTTAACGCAAAGAAGTGCAAGGTCATGCACATGGGGAACAGAAACCCTGAAGCCACCTATACGTTGGGAGGGGAGTTGCTGGCAATCACAGTGGAAGAAAGAGACTTGGGCATTATCATCACAGATGACCTGAAATCATCCAAGCAGACCACTAAAGCAGTAGGTAAGGCTAGAGGGATATTGGGGTGTATTAGTAGGGGTATCACAAGTCGTAAGAGGGAGGTAATAATCCCTGTTTACAAGACACTGGTTAGGCCCATCTGGAGTACTGCGTGCAGTATTGGAGGCCACACCTGCACAAGCACATTAAAAAAATTGGGGCAGTCCAGAGAAGGGCAACCAAAACGGTGCAGGGACTGCATCCGAAAACATATGAGGACAGACTAACGGAGCTCAATATGTATACCCTAGAGCAAAGGAGGGAGAGAGGTGATATGATCAAAACATTCAAACATCTTAAGGGCATTAATAAGGTGAACGAGTCTAACATGTTTTAGTATAAGGAAAATAGCAGGACAAGAGGACACAGCATGAGATTAGAGGGAGACTGATTAAGGGGTAATGTGAGGAAGTTCTTTTTCAGAGAAAGGATGGTGGATGCATGGAATGGCCTACCTCAGGAAGTGGTGGCTATGAATACAGTGCAGGTCTTCAAACAGGCATAGGATAGGCATAAGGGAGCAATACAGATGAGTATGAATAGATAGGCCATTGACTGAGTACAGGCCTATGGCACATTCATAAGGTAAAAAAAAATGGGCAGACTGGATGGGCCATGCGGTCCTTATCTGCCGTCAACTTCTATGTTTCTATGTTATGTATGTTTAACCTTCCCTTTGTTGGGAAGATGATAGAGAAAGTAGTGGCTGCACAACTGGAGGACCATCTGACCATCCATGACGTCTGTGAACCCTTCCAGTCCGGTTTTCGTAAAAGACATAGTACCGAGACAATGCTGGTTCAGGTGCTCAATGATCTGTTGATGGCTAGAGATCGGAAGAGTCGTTCCATTTTGGTTCTCCTCAACCTTTCTTCAGCCTTTGACACCGTAGGTCACATGGTATTGATAGAACGCCTGAGGCTGTTTTGTGGAATATCTGGAACCGTCTTAAGATGGTTCACAGCATTCCTCACTGGGAGATCACAAAGAGTTGTGTCCTGGTTTTTTTCCTCAGATTCAATGGCTTTGTCTTGTGGGGTGCCTCAGGGTTCAGTATTGTCACCCATGTTATTTGCAGTGTATATGCTACCCATCGGAGACATTGTAAGGAGGTATGTGCTGAGGTTTCACTGTTATGCAGATGATACCCAGCTCTACCTTTCTTTTGGCCCCGACCAGGAGGGAGCTCTCTCGGTCTTTAATAGCTGTCTAACAGAACTCCAGGAGTGGATGAATTCTAGCTGGCTGAATTTGAACTCTGATAAGACTGAGGTATTGGTTGTGGACCTGGGTCAACAGATAGGGGGGTCGGGTGCTGATGCATCTTCCGGAATCTTTCTTGGAGGCGTTCTCTCCCAACCTGTGAACGGGTGCGGAATCTGGGGGTAGTTCTTGATGACAGGCTGACACTGCATTCGCAGGTGTTGGCAGTCATTAAGCCTTCCTTTTACCATCTTAGGAACATCGCCAGGATCCGGCATCTTGTTCCGTCTGCCGATGTACCGGCGTTAGTCCATGCCTTCGTGTCCTCACGCTTGGATTATTGCAACTCCCTTTATCTAGAGCTTTCAGGGGTTGAAATCCGTCGCCTGCAGCTAGTGCAGAACGCTGCAGCCCAGTTTTTGATGGGTTCTAGTAGATCCTGTCACATTACTCTGGTGCTGCGCGAACTGCACTGGCTGCCGATCACCTTTAAAGTTGATTTGCTGACTTTTAAAGCTGTACACAATCTGGGCCCAGTCTATCTGAAAGAACTATTGGTTCCTTATCACCTTAATCGATCACTCCACTCGGCTGACGAGGGGTTGCTAGAGGTTCCAAGGGTGAATTTGAAATCCTTGGGTGCTTGAGCTTTTGCGTATGTGGCCTCCACCCTTTGGAATTCTCTACCCCGTCGGTTGCAGCAGTGCACTTCTGTGGAGGGCTTTAAGAGAGGTTTGAAGACTTTTTTTATGGGAAACAACATTTTTAAACACTGATTGTTATGACTGTTTTGATTTAATTGAATTTTTTAATGATTTTTACTGTTTTGATTTATTTATGTACAGCGCCTTATAAATAAAATTATTATTATTATTATACCAGTTTGTCCCAATGCCATTCGGACTGCATGGGGCCCCATCCACTTTTCAGCATTTTATGGACCACATACTAAAACCACACATTGACTGCTGTGTGACTTATTTGGACGATGTGATCATAATCAGCCTTGATTGGGAATCCCATGTTAAATACTAGACCCAGGTATTGCAAACAATAAAGGAGGCAGGAGTGACCATTAACCCTGCTAAGTGTGCCCTAGAAAAGACAGAAACAAGATACCTAGGGTTCATTTTGGGCAATGGACAAGTGAAGCCAGAGGTAGACTAGGTTACAGCAGTAGCAAACAGCCCAATACCGACCACAGGAAAGCATGTTAGATCTTTCCTAGGCCTGGCTGGTTATTACCAGAGAGTTATCCTAATTTCTCAGCCATTGCCAGTCCTTTGATGGATCTCACTAAAAAGAAGTGCCCGTATAAGATTCAGTGGACCCCTGTTTGTGATGATGCTTTTTGGAATATCAAGGCCATTCTGTGTACAGCTCCTGTATTGAAAAGCACTAACTTCAACCAAGTGTTTGAGGTCCAAACCGATGTATCAGAGAATGGTTTTGGGGCAGTCTTATCTCACAAAATAGATGGGGAAGAACATCTGATCATGTATATCAGCAGGAAGCTACATGAAAGGGGGAGAAGATATGCTACCATAGAGAAAGAATGCTTAACTCTGAAGTGGGCTTTTGAGTCTCTGAAATATTACTTGTGGGGGGCTGAATTTATGGTTATAACTGATCATAACCCCCTTTACTGGTTGCACCAAATGAGAGAAAAAAAATCCCCGTATAATACGGTGGCACTTAGCTCTTCAGCCCTGTCTATGTACTGTGTCCCACAGGGCAGGGACAAAACATGTAAATGCTGATTTCAGATCTAGATATGGTGCAGGAATGAAATATGATATAGTTTCCCTTAAAGGAGACGGGAAGGTACCATTAGACTTTAAGAAATATGTTAGCGCCTCAGGGTAAAGAATGATGATATCCACTATGTTTATGATGGAATGTTTATCGTTAATAGGGACCCTTAGACAGAGCTTCTGAAGATGGATGGGTGGGAGCTCCATCCCTTTCTGGGACAGGAAGGTGATAAGCAGTCTGAAATAACTGCTTCCCTCTTAAGGTGGGTGGGTATGTGACAGGGAGATCCTGCCACTCTTGAGGACCGACTTTTTCTTAAATCTGTTGCATCAGTTCTTCTATTTCTTAGCCTGCTCTATCCTTTACAGTTTCTAATCCATAAGGTTAGCCCCCTATGGGCACCCCCTCCACTTTCTTGACTATGCTATAGTGTCCTCTTTAATTTTCCTTTTCCCTGTCAGGTCCTCGTACAGGGAGATTATTGTGGTGACCACCGAGCTGATGTAAAACAGACTCTGTTCCTCATTGTAGGATTTAGTATACAATGGCACTATGTCATAAAATACATTGAGGTATGTGCCTTATGTGTATGAAACCTGTAACTGTTGAAAATAATATGGCACTGGGTGTTTTTGATAAAAATAAAAAGTTACTAGTGGACAGTATTATAAAAATTAAGTTACCAAGGTAGAGATCTCAGAAAACCCCCATTGTGTTATTTAAGTGCATGTAAATTACAGATTGTTTGAGAGGCCCTTTGGCACCATGCATTCCTGCTTTAGGCTGAACCAGCCTAAAATATCTGTCTTCGTGCCGCTCAGCTGGGTTCGACTTTTACAGGGTCCTTCAAAGAACTGTGCCAGTCTCTGCCGACCCTTGTTCAGGGACCCTCAGGGCACAAATCTAAGTCAAAGAAAGAATCCAAAAACAGTCTTGTCGACGTTCGTGATGATCGGGAGCACTCTCGTCCAGCGCTTTGAATTCCTGCGCTTCTCCAGATCTGACTTTGGTTGAATCCTCGGCCCAGGCTGCCGGCTCCATGATAACCCCATTTGGCCAGTTGGCTGAGTCACTGGTTGATGTTCCAGTTGAGATTTTTCTCGAGCCAGTTGACCAGTTGTCGACAGAAGAGGCTGATAATTCCTTAACAAGGACTCCAGTCCTGACTCAGACCATGGGAGGGACAGATCAGTCTCCTGACCCACCGCCTCTGGTCTCTGATCAAGACCAGAGGAGACTTGGTGTTCGCTGACTCCGTCTGAGACCAGCCACTGATCCCCCTGGTGGTCGATGTCTTGGTTTTCCTCCCGTGGGTCGAGCAGTTCATGCCTATGTCGGCGTTCCCACTCTTGGCGCCACAGGAAGAGGCGCTGCTGCTACTCATCATTCTCGTCATCCTCAGGTGAGGAGAGGCTTCGATGCAAATCGTGTCAACGCTATTTAGATCTTATGTGGCAACTGCTGGTGCTCACCGGCTGCTATGCCGGCCATCATCTGGCTTTCGCGCAACTGTCTGGCGCCTTCTCCACCTCAGGAGCTTGCTAAGCCGGTCTAGCTCGGCCAACCCCGGCGTCTCCAACGATTCCCATTGAGCTGTCACCCGCTCAGCCAAAGGCTGGCGCTCTAACCGAGGAGTCTCGTCTGGCCAAGGGGCTTCCTCATTGGCTGTCGGTCACTGTCCCCCCCGTCCATCCGCCGAGGGTCAAGCGGGTACTTGGCTGATCGATCCCTCTTTGATGACTCCTCGGATTTGGAGGGTTCCTCTTTGCACTCCCATCCGGTCGATGTGGAGTCGATGGGGGATCTTTCAACGGACGAAGGCCCTACCTCTTTTTTTGGGCTTTCTCCGCCTGATCTCAGTCCATGGGTATGAAAATGGAGCCTGTTCAGAAACGGGCACGTTACCTGTTGACCGAGATCCTTGACTGGAGAGATAATCTGGCAGAGGCCATTCTTGGCCCTGTTCTGGAGCTCTGACAGTGCCCAGCTTCTTGCCCTGCACCCTCTGCCTGGATGGCCAGCAAATATGCGGTACCTACAGGTTCCCTTTCGGGATTCACGGAACACCCCTTAGCCAAGGAGCTGAGGCTGATTCTGTGTTTAGGCACTCTGGCAACACTGGGGATGTTGACAAGCTGCCTGACAAAGAGTCCAGAAAGGTGGACCATGTGGTGAAAAAGGTCTGCGTTGCCTCCTCGCTTGATGTTCCCCAGGCAAGCTTTGTCCTCCTTCTGGCCCACTTCTCCCATGCCCCTGCTGTGCACCCTGGATGAGGTGCTTCCTCATCTACTAGTGGACCTCCAGATCACAGTCAAACAGGTCCGGGACCAGGGCAGGGCTGTAGCAAAATGGCTTCAGACAACCATGGACATTGGGGACTCCTTTGCCTGCTCCGTGGAGGCTGCAGTGGCCATGCGCTGCAGGTCTTGGCTGAGGATCTCGACCGTAACGGCAGACACTCAGCACAAGCTGGCAGATGTTCCTTTCTTGGGCACCAACTTGTTTGGGCCCGGGGGTTGATGGCCACCTCACCCACATTGAGAAGTCCAGTGTCACTTTGGACTCTGTGACATCTGTCCAAAAGGACCCCAAGGGCTCCAAGCAGTAGCAGAGAAGGAAGTCCTTTCAGTCTACCTCTACTCCTGCAGCCACACCATCTCACTCTCAGGCTGGTCAGCAGACCCAAGCGTGGCAACCTCGGATGAAGTCAGTAGCATCTGTCGTCCATTAGCTTGGTGGGGAGGCTTTGGTGGCTCTTCAGCTGGACCCTCCTCCTCTAAGCCTGCATAGTGACGGGATGAGGGGTGCCTCCCCCATGCTTGTCACACCTCCCCTACGTTCTCCCGTGGGGGCTGGCTCCACCACTTTCTTTCTGCCTGATCCGCTGTCAGTACGGACACATGGGTCCTCAAGGTGTTGGGTCAGGGTCTGCCTCTGTGATTCATGCAGTACCATCCTTGGTGAGCCTGTGCCTCACGGGAGGACTTGTTATCTGCAGATGTTCTGTCAGCTCTCAGAGACGACACAGCCCAGATCCTTCGTAGGAAGGTCATGATTCCTGTCACGGATGCTCTGGAACACCCAGGGTTTGTTTCCAGGTTCTTCCTGGTGCCAAAGCGGATGGGGGTCTGGCACCCCATTCTAGATCTGTACGACCTGGGCAAGTTTCTCAAGTTGCATACCTTCAGGATGGTAACTCTACCTTAGATCATGCCACCTCTAGAGCAAGATGTGTGGTTTTGCTCCTGGTATTTTCAGGATGCATTCTTTCACGTCCCGATCTATCCATCTCACCGAAGATTCCTTCGCATCCGAGCTGAGGGAACCCTCTACGAATTCCAGGCCATGCCATTTGGCCTGTCCACTGCCTCCAGGATCTTCACCAAGTGCATTGCAATGGTGGCAGCTTACCTGAGGCACCGAGGGGTTCGGGTTTACCTGTACCTGGATGACTGGCTGATAGCATGTCCCTCCAGGGATGAGGTGGAGCGGTCCAGGGACCCGGCCCTCCAGACCTGCGTCTCTCTTGGCCTCTTGCTCAACAAAGCCAAGTCTTAACTCGTACATTCGCAGGTGATCTACTTCATCTGGGCAGAGCACAACTCTTGCAGAGTCTGAGCCCGGCTCCCAGCAGACAGGGTGGAGGCTCTCTCCTCCTTTGCCTGATCATTTCGGGTTGGGCACTTGCGCTTTGCCCATGACTTGCTGCGCCTGCTGGGTTATATGGCAGCCTGCACCAGTGTGGTCCAGTGGTCCCGCTGGAGAATGCGCTTCCTGCAGTGGGAGCTGACCAGCCAGTGGTCTCAGTGCATGGGTCACTTCGACCAGCTGGTCACTGTGACCCAGCGAATGTCAGATGCCCTTCAGTGGTGGTTAGTCCCAGAGCATCTGCAGAAGGGGATCCAGTTTGTCTGCCCAGAGCCGATGGTCGTCCTGATGACCGATGCCTCTCTCATGGGCTGGGGTGCCTACCCGGGGTAACACAGAGTCAGTGGTCTCTGGACCCCCGAGGAGTACCAATGTCATATCAACTTGCTGGAGCTCTGAGCAGTTTGGCTGGTGCTAACTGCATTTACTCTGCACACCCGGAGTCAGGTGGTCAAGGTCCAGATGGACAACACCATGACCATGTACTGCCTCAACAAGCAGGATGGGATGCACTCCCTGTCACTGTGCAAGGAAGCTGTCAGTGTGTGGACCCTTGTTTGCAGCCTGGAGGCTGATCTCCTACCCATCTGTGTGGTAGGGGCCTCCAACTCACTGGCAGACGCCTTCAGCCGTGTGGGTGAGGCGTCTCACAAGTGGTCTCTCCACCCAGAGATAGTACACAGTTTGTTCTTCCAGTGGGGCACCCCTCAGGTGAACCTGTTCACCTCCAGGGAGAATGCAAAGCTGAGGCTGTTTTTTTGCCCACCCCTTTCAGCAGAGAATGCTGCAGAGGGATGCCTTCTTAAGGCCCTGGACCCCAGGCATATTTTATGCCTTCCCTCCATTTCCCTTGATCCACAAGGTGCTTCTCAAGGGCAGGAGGGACAAGGCACAGGCAATCCTGGTGGCTCTGGACTGCCCACACCAGTTTTAGTACCCCAATCTCCTCAGCCTCAGCAGCAGGCTCCTGAGGTGTCTTCCTCATCACCTGGACCTGCTGTCCATCAGTTAGGGGAAGATGCTCCACCTGGACCTTCAATCCCTGCACCTGACAGGCTGGTTTCTGAGCGGCTAGAATTCCAGGCTTTGGGTCTCTCTGAAGATGTCCTTTCTGTTCTGGGGGCATCTTGGAAGGAGTTGAACAGGAAATGCTTTGCCTTCAGGTGGAAGAGGTTCTCCATTTGGTGCCAGGGCAAGGGTCTGGACCCCTTGTCCTGTCCAGTAGCTAGCATCCTTGACTTCCTGTGGCCCCTCTCTTAAGTCGGGTCTTCGGTCGACAACTCTTAAGGTGCACCTGGCAGCCATCTCTGCTTACCGAGTGTTAGCCGATCAGCAGTCTGGTGCAGGAGAAGTTGGTCTGGTGCATTTTCAAAGGCCTTGACCACAATTCCCCTCTGGTGTGTGAACCTCCACCATCTTGGGATTTGCTGCTGGTTTTGGCAAAGCTCATGGGCAAGCCAATTGAACCTCTTCACAGGTGTGATGTCTCACCTGTTGTGGAAAGCCATCTTCTTGGTGGCTTTCACGTCAGCCAGAAGGATTAGTGAACTCCAGGTGCTTTCTGTGGAGTCTTCTTCCAGGTCTTCCATAGGAACAAGGTTGTCATTTGCCCCAACCCAAAGTTCCTCTCAAAGGTTGTGTCCGATTTTCACCTTAACCAGGTGATTAATCTTCTGGTGTACTTCACCAATCACACCTCGGAGGCCGAGCACAGGCTCCATACTCTGGACCTGAGTCGAGCGCTCACTTATTACAAGGAGCACACGGCTGGAGTTCGGGGATAGATTTGCCAGTTGTTTGTCATCTATGCTGAAGCGGCATGTGGCAGACTGGCAGGTGGATTGTTTCCTGCATTGATCTCTGCTATAGGTTGGTGAGTAGGGAGCCTCCAGTAGAGCTAAGGGCTCATTCCACCCGTCATACTGCTGCTACAGTGGCTGCTTCCATGGACGTTCCTGCCCAGGAAATCTGCAGGGCTGCTACCTGGGGGCCAGCACACACCTTCATTTCCCATTACCACATCGATCTTGAGTCACTCCAGCTTACTGGTTTTGGGGCCTCAGTTCTCCAGTCTCTGTTCCCTAAGTAGGGTGTATGTGTCTTGCCTCCCTTCTCCCGGAGAACTGCTAGGAGTCTGCCAGAAAGTGTGGATAGAACAACATATCCACGTCCCTAGAAAAACAGGTTACTCACCTGTAACCGTAGTTCTAGGAGTGGTATATGATGATCATCCACACAGACCCACCCGACCTCCCCTGGCTTTGGTGCACACAGCTGCTTCCAGCGGGCAAGATCTGGTGTCGGTGGGGGGGGGGGGTGGCGGACCACCTGGGTGGGTGGGAGGAGCCAGCTTGAAGACATTTCCAGCCAAGTCTTAAAGGGAAAGTCACTGCCAGACAGTGTGGATGAACATCATATACCACTCCTAGAACTACTGTTGCAGGTGAGTAACCTGTTTTTTCGGGTTAAATCGAGAACAGATGATTTCATGACTAAATGGTTACAATGGATGATGTATATGGGGAGAGGGAACCAAACTACATTCCTTAGTCTTCAAAAAAGGACACATATAGAGGGATTGGAAGGGTAAAATAATAGCACTGGGGGTGACTAGGGTTACAGAAGGACAGTTCAAAACAGAATAGTGTAAGGTGATGGGCATAGCTACCTAAGATACCAGAAACTGTGTTAATCCATATTTTCTTCCACACTGTACTAAGATAACATGCGTACCTGGAATATCATGCTGTGACTTTGAATTTATGAACTGATGTGGGACATCTATACCAAGTTTTTTTTTTTTTGTACTGTACCAAATTGTTTAATAAAGTTGATTTGAAAAAAGAATGTTCATTTCAGCTTAACAGATTGTTAGTAGGCTTCCCATCCTGTTCGTACCTGTGCTGACTTGTTTTGCATCTAAGAAATAGCAGTCTTTGCGTTAAGTATTTAGAAAACAGCTATACTAAAAGCTGCAGTTTACGTAATATAGTTATATTGACTTATGATTATAATAAAATAGTATTTAGTGGGAACGGACTACGATTCTTCTTCTTAAACTACACCCTGCTTATTTTATACTGTAACAACTTCTTCAGTGTTTTAAAACGATGAATACAAGTCTTGTGATATCAAATCGATATACCACGATGGGTCTGCGAGCCATAGCTGCGTATGAGGATTTGTAGGGGCACATTTAATGTTAAATATGTGGGGTGAGAAAAGAGAAATAGTAAGCAAACATTTTTTTTTAAGATTCAAAAAATTCCATTGTGCACAGCTGACATTAAAACCTTGTAAAACAGGATTTGTGGTGTCATACCCATGTAGCAGTCCACAACTTCTGAAACTGATTAGAATCTCCTGTAGCCAGGTATTACATGAATAATTACACACAGTGAAATGCTCTTTGGTCATAAAGACGGCTCTTAGTACATCAGTCCATACATTGTTTCTTTACTGAGCCTGTGTATTCTTTTCATATGGGTTTATCTCCTTTGGTCCATTGCACTCCTGTAGCCTGCTGGCGACTGGTTCAGCACCTTGCATGATGATCACGTAGCCAGTATCCATGGCAAACCTTGCCAGCATGCAGCTTCCTCTGCAGAACTGCAGTTGAACTTCATTGTCCCTCTGTAGGGGTTGCTGTAGCCACCAGATACAATGTGCAGGGGTCACTCTTACCACTGAATGCAGCACGTCCCTACATCCACCACCCCTACCACCAGTAGCCGCACTCCTTGACCACAGGAAGCCTTTAAATGGAATCTGGGGGTTGATTACAAACTAAGGTTGGCAGCACGGTAGTGCTTTGTGCTGTCAACAGGTGATGCTAGTGTTTATATTTTTTGTAGCTCCTAATGCTTTTATACTAATTTTTGCATGTTGGAAGAGTCTCCAATTTCTGGGAAACATTTTACAGCATAATATTTGGGGATAATTTAGATTTTAATGAGTATTTTTTTTTATACAAGTCTCTCTCATGTTATACTCTGGACATTTGAATGAAAGCAGGATTGCTGTACCAAAAAGGCCGTTTACACGGCCATATTTGCACCACAACCACAACCTGAACCACAGCAACCTGACCACTTGGGCTGCTGTGATTCAAATGCAACCATGTGAACACTTACATGATAGCAGTAAGTCAGTCATGGCACTTCTCAGGGAGCCACTTCTGATTTAAGACTGCATTCCCGAGTGAGCAGTATAAGCAGCTGTGTGGACAGTCTGCACCGCGCTCGCTCTGATGTAAAAGAACCCCCCCCCCCACAGTGTCTCCAGGCATTTCTCAGCATTTCCCCTGACTCGCAGCCCTCTTCAGCATGTCTTGCATTGGTGCTGGGAGTGGTCGTGTAAACCAAACCCGTAATGACTAAGGAAGTCAGGGGAGTGGTAATGCGAACTGTAATTCCTGAGCCAACAGGCTATGTAAACAGGACTTCAGACTTCATCTGCTCCTTCTGCTGACTTCTCTGATAATAAGCTCATAATTGTAAGAGAATGGGGTGAAGTTTGAAGAACAGAGAATCTTCATCAAGGATATTTCTTCCATTGGGTCACTCCTTTGGAACTGTTAGCTGTCGGGACCATTCAGAAACATTTCTAGCTGGGGTCTGCCCACAATGATATGCAGCGTTGGCACCTTTATAATCGTGGGCAGCCCTGTTGCACCATAGTTCTTCCTTCCACTGTTGACCGCTCATCAGATCTACAGAGAAATAGTGCTGCTGTTTCCATCATTTATTTTCTTACCTTAGCGCTGACAGTCAATGTTTTTCCAGATAACTCCATTAAAGGAACCTGTCTTTGAGGTTTTGCACAGTGTGTGGGTGCGTGTATGATGTTTGGGCCTGTCCTGCAACATAAGGAAATACAAAAATTAGCAGCTTAACCCTTGCTCATCACAAACATGAAATGGGTTTTTCATTGGGTGCTACTGCTTTATGGCATACATCATAAAAACAGAGAATTCAGTGCACATCTTCCCCACTATGACAGATCTTACAAATATAATATTCTTTCTTCCTGAATTGGCTGCTTACTTATTTTATCTCCTGCAGGAGTGGGGGTCTTCTGCTGTTCACATCAGGACTCTGCTGTAAAGCTGTCTAGCTTCCAAATGTCAAAGTAGACCACCTACCAGCTGGGTCTCTATCCTAAAATGTAACTGCCAGAACAGGTGAAACGAACATATTGAGAGTAGGGGCTACAGAGGTGCATCAGTGTAGCAGCCAGTGCAGCTCAGGCTGCAGGAGGTTTACCAGTGACAGCCCAGCGAGGAGGTGGTCAGCCCGGCTGATGGCAGAAACTTTGTTTAGTTGAAAGGATGGAGCTCACCTATCATAGTGTGGCTTTATCCTTTGATGTACAAGACATTGCCCAGAAGCCAGCTGAGCTGGCATCATCTTCTGACTGCTCCTCATCCTCCCCCCTCCATGTTCTGCAGTTTCATTACCTGCACCCTGTGGCTTCCCTCTCCCCCGACCACAAAGCACATCAGGCAGCTGCTCTGCTCCATGTGGCTTGCTACCAGCGAAGCCTGTTCTGTTAGCTCCCTGTGGCTTCCCTCCTTCCTTACCTCCTTGCATTTAATTACACCGCAGTCCAGTTCGCTGCTTGCTGCAGCTTCCCTCCCACCCAGCAGGTTCATAACAGTTGATGCATCTTGTGACTTTCTCCCCCAGACCCCCAGTTCAGCTAAATTAGCCACTCTCTGCAGCTTCCCGCCTACCTGCCCAGTTTAAAACAGTTGCCACTCTCTGCAGCTTCTCTCCCCCCCTCAGTTTAATTACATTAGCTGCTTCCTGCAGTTTTCCTCCCCATCAATTCAAATTAGTTGCTGTTACCTGCGCTGCCCCCGTGGCCAGAAGCCGAGAAAGTAAGAGATTCTGCGTGTTGGTGAACAGATTTAATTGCGGGCAGATGCACAGATTCTGGTTGGATAGACAACTGATGAGAGAGCACAAAGAGTGGTTGTGTGGACACACAGCATGAGAGAGAGAAAGCAGAGCAAGAACAAAATGGAGACATTACACACAAACATTGCTGCTTTTTATAGTTATTTGTGATTTATGATTAGCTGGTCTGTGAGGGTGGGGATCAGAGAAAGTGGGTTCAGGCAGGCAAGGAGTGAGAAGAGAATAAGAGACACCAATGGGGGAGAAGAGAGTATGTACATTAGCTAGTTCCTGCGGCTTCCTTCCGAGACGCCTGGTTCAGTACAATTTCCAATCCCTTTAGCCTCCCCTTCTCAGGTCAGCGACATTAGCTGCTCCCTGGGCTTCCTCCTCCTCCTCAACCCTCCAGTTCAAGTGCATTAGCTGCTCCCTGTGTTCCCTCCTCCCACCCACCCACCCAGCCTGTTCACAACAATAGCCATTTCCTGAGGCTGCCCCCCGCCAGTGTGGCCAGCAAGAGAGTAAGAGATACTGAGTGGTGGCAAACAGACTGGATGCAGGCACAGATACTGGTTGGGCAGACAGCTGATCAGAGAAATAGATCGAAGCATGGTTGTGCAAGTGCAGAGCAGAGTAATAATGAAATGGAGACATTACATAAAGAGTTACATTTTTATATTATTTTATTACATATGGTTAGCTGAGCTGTGAGGCAAGGGATCAGAGAAAGCAGGTTTGACTGGGCAGAGAGCAACAGGGAGAGATACTGAATAGGGAACAAGAGATTATTAGCTATGTCCAGGTGATGATCGAACTAAAGTCCATGGTGCTTGAAGATACAGGTTTCCCCTGCATTTAAATTCCCTGCCATGCGAAGCTTCCCACCCTGCTCAATTACATTAGCCACTACTTGTCACTTCCCTGGATAGCTTGCTCCTGCCTATGGCCCTGCTGTTTTGCTGCAGGTGTTGACCCAGCGCGTTGACCCACCTTTGGTCGATGTGATTGACAATGGTATAATGCCAAGAGAGCAAGTGTTGGTCAGTGCATGAAGCAGACTACAGTAACAGACTTACAAACTATATATTTTTTCTCAAAAAAATAATATATAGAGCAAATACATGATCAATATATTGTCTCAGTGGACTTACCCGGTTACCAAAATTCAAATAAATAAATACATAATATACATCATTACGAACATTATGACAATCGGTCACTAACACGTGGAATCAAATAACATAGATACCGTATATGACCAATTTTGTAACAGAAAATAAACAGGAGTTACAAAAAAGTCATGATTAAACATGAAAGAGATGTTACTCCACAAGTCGGTGAAGATTATTCTCCTGAATCATTAAAAAAAAAATATATATATATATATGTATATATATTTTTTTAACTAGAAGCATATGCCTAACCGTCCCTGATTGTGCCTCAAAATGTACCTCTGACCCTCCTAAAATTTCAGTTTCCATGACTGAACACTATGAATTTCAAGCACAAAATAATAAGTGTTAAGCATCAGAGTTACGGGCCTGTTCTTCCGAAAATATAATTTACACTAAGACCCTTAGTACAATAGCTTTTTGAGTAGATACCACCTATTTTTAAGATGTGTCCCTGATTTTGGTCCTTTGTACCGGATTTCTTTAAAGATCATATGCAATGAAATTTACAGAAATTAAACTGTCAGCATCACTCATTAAATATTGTAACAACAGTGTCTGCCTAGTGTTTTATATGAAAAGCTACCATTTCATACCATTTATAGCTATTTATTGTGTGGTGTGTTTCAACAACACTGCTAGATGCTGAGAGTTTCTGTTCCCTGTGGTAATCAGAATGTCATTGCCCTGGTGACGCCATTTGAGGTGCTATTTTCTTTCTTCAATATGTAAGCTTATGGAAGCAATCACATTGCTGAGGTCCATAAAGACTTCTCATTCCTTGCGCTGTGCCTGTTGCAAGAATCTGAAAATTGTTTGATTGTGGTTTGGTCATGCTCAATGCCAGTAATGCACAGTACCAGTTTAAATTTAATTTTATAGCCTGTACAGAAGTAGGGAAGAGTAGCACATTGATGTTACAGTAAATGTTGAAGGTTCCTCAAATGCCTGTTACACATGACATGCCATTGCCAGGCATGCTTCAAATGTTGAAGCTGCAATTTGTTTTGTATAAAAAAAAAATCTGTTCTCATTGTTTTACTGTTTTATCAGGGTTTTGTCCTCCAGTTTATTATGTGTGACCACACCCCCAGAATAATGTCATACCAGGGAACTGTCATTGTTTTACATACAGCAACAAGGGATTCTGGTTAATGTATAATATAGCCTTAAATGTACCTTATTCGGACATACAGTCCCTTATGTTGCTGGTGGTGAGCAGTAAATGTATAAATAACTGTAGCAAGGCATGTTTGGTAAAATACAAACCTGTTTTACAATTTCCATACTCTCAGATGCTGTCCCTTATTTGTGTGGTGGTGTCAACAATATAAGCTTTTGTTTATTTTCACAACAATGCATTGTACATACTGTATCTAGCTACTAGACTTCTGTGCTGAGAGAGGGCTCCTATTTCTTCAGTGAGCACAGAAAAATAAAAGCCTGTATACTAATTTACATAGTGAGACATTGTAGGTACAGTAGAGTACACTCATACAGGTCACTTTTCCCATTTTCTATGGCAAACCTCAATAAATCACTTTAAAATGATCTTTTTTACTAGGGCTAGCACAGCCATCCCTAGTAGGAGTTGGTGCAGATAAGATCCCTATTAAATCTAAATTATTGTAAAGCAGGCACTGACCAACAGCAGTGAAGTTACCAGCATTGTATTACTAGCAGCAATACAACTTCCTAACAGGCACACCCCCCAAATGGCAGCAGCAGCCTGGAGAAATGGACCACAACAAAAAGACACTAAAAATGTATTACTTTGTTGACTTTTGTTACAAAACCTGGAACATAAATAGGTTGCAGTGTTTATTGGATGGTGTTGTTTCTTTTAGTTTTAAAAACCTTTGCATATGACCTTTAAGCCTTGTCCCTGATATATGAGGCAGGAAGTTGACAGGTATGACTGGAAGTATTTTGAAATGAAAACAAGTCGACCATGGTCTTAAGAAATCAAGTTTGGGATTTTGCCACAGAGATGGGTTTTTCAGTATTGAAATACAACAGGCTGGCCAGCTGTACCCATGCAAGCCTCTCCTCATTCAGCCCTTGTGAGGCAGCCTCATGGGCCTGGGATGTTTTGCATGAAGCCTGCGCAACAGGGGCTGTGAGAAGTGGTAGATCTTACTTCAAGTAAGAGCTCCTGCAGCAGGCTACACCATGAGGACTATGCCTTCAGGCACTAGGACACAACGGAAAACTTCTAGCCAGCGGTACCTAGCTGGGGTACACCCCTTACATTGGCCCACCCGCTGACGTCACCAGCTGTATAAAGGGGGCGGTCCCCAGCCTCACCTCAGTTCTTTTCCCATTGTCGACCCACATGCTTCAGCTTCTTGGACGCCTCTTTGCTCTCATCGACCACCATTTTGCTTCCAGTCAGAAAGTACCTTTCGTCAGTTTTTTTTCTACCATTTTGTCCATCGACTTGGTGTATGTCGTCTCCATCTCCTTCGTCTTCATGATAGAAGTGCAAGTGTCCATGTGGGCAGCAGATTCCATTGGAAGACTGCCACTTGAAGTGCATATTCTGCCTTGGGCCTACTCACGACATACAGGACTGCCCCGATTGCGCTAAATTTAACCAACGCACCCGCATCCATTGCCAGAAAGCTCTCCAGGCCTACTTAATGGAGCAGCAGCTTGCCACTCTTCAGCGCCCGTCGAAGGCCAGCTCCTCGACCTCACAATCACCGACCTCCCACAAAGAGAAACATCCCGGAGGGAAGCACAATCACAAGAAAAAGAGCAGTAGGTCGGAGGCCAGATCCAGTTCTCCTTGAAGGGAGAAACCCTCTCATTCCCTCTCAGTCGAATGAGTGGATTCAGCCCTGCCGACAGGTCATTCAGCGGGTCTGTCAATTTCCAAGGCTACCGCCACCATAGCTTCCTCTGGCAGCAGCTCTTCGGGGCTTGGGCCGAGTGCCCTTCCCTTACTCTTAGGCCGTTTCAGCATCCCTCAGGGCCTAAGAAAGGGAAATCGACTGATAAGGTTGAGGCGTCCTCTTCTTCCAGCCAGTCATCTGCTTCTGGTGATGGCTGGGGATGCTGGGATCATTCCCGCTCCATGGAATGTTCCCCAGGGACAGGCAGTCCGCTACTGCAGTCAAGACCCTGATACCTGCACGTGACGACAGGTCATCTGATAAACTGGACCACCATCAGAAACTGACACCCCCCCCCAACCACTCCCTCCACAGCCTCCAACACCCCCTACACTGGTCCCGGGCAAGCCCATCCCTCTGGATGAGCTCCCTAGGGACCCTCGTCCCCTCCCCAGAAGTCCCACGCCTAAGGGATCAGACCTGGGTGAAAACAGGTATAGGAGACACTCTAGCTGATGTCGCCGGTCCTTCTATGACAGATCATCTTCAGAGGATGGGAGCAGGAGTCAGAGAGGTCTAAAAAGATCTAGATTCTCTTCCTTGGACTACTCTAGAAGCTGTTCTATTTCCTCAGTGGAGTCTTCCAGGGGTTTCTCTCCTGAGCCAGAAGGACCACTGAATGCTCCAAGATCCCCACCCGATGACCCTACGTTCTTCAACGTTATGTGTTACATTCAATATTTAAATCAATGGGACACAATGGAGATGGACCCAGAGAGGAAGAGGTTACATACCTTTTTAGGGATGAGTGACCCTTAGCCACTAGTCATCCCTCCCTTAGTTCCTCCTTTTCAGGACCTCACACCGCTAGCTTGGGAACATCCAGCATCTTTCTCTGCTGTCCCCCCACAAAAAAGCTAACAGGCTCTGTAAGCCTCCCAAGGCCGAGCCCTTTTTGGCTGAAAACCAGAGGGCAGATTCTGTGGTTCTCACAGCAGCTCATGGCAGAACCAAGCAGCCAAAGCATATGAGTTCCCAACCACCTGATAAGGAGTCAGAGAAGCTCAACCATTTTGGCAGAAGGGTTTATGCCTTCTCCACCTGCTTTGTCAGGTCATTGAACTTCTTGGCCCATGCAGTATCAGAAGTCCCTCTGGAAAACAGCTATCGACCTGGCACAAAAGCATCTGGATAACCCCTCCTGTACAGAGCTTCTGGATTTGCTGCAATCAGGCCTTGACGTAGGGATGCACATCCTTGGGGCATCCTACAACTCAGCAGACACTGCAATCAGGGCAGCTGCTACTGGGTTTGTCCAAGATGCCATGCCTGGCTCTGAGTTTCTGGGTTCAGGCAGAACCTACAAGACTCCATCCTAGATGTCCCATTTCATGGGGCTGTCCTCTTTGGAGAAGTGCAAAAAATTATTACTGAATTTCAGGACTCAGGCAAAGCAGTCCAGTCGATACACCATATGCAAAGGTCAGAGCCCCAGCAGCAAAGGTGAAAGCCCTTTCATTGCCAGGGCCAACCAAGACAAAAGAATCAGCAGCCCCGAGGTCCCTTCAAGAAGAAGGTTCCCTCTCATCAGCCGGGAGTCGGTGGCGCGAGACACCCCAAGTCTGCGCAGCCCTCACTCCCCACCCCGGGCCCCCTCATGACACCCTGCCTCTCCCCCCTTCACCAGAAGAGATGGGGGAGGCAGTGGGAGGTTGGTTCTCCCTCTACCCAGAAGGGTGGACTGCAATAACCTCAGACCAGTGGTTGAGGGACGTTATCAAAAAAGGGTTACATACTGGAGTTCACAGTAATCCCACCAGACAGACCTCCAGTCCCTTCTCGACCCCACCCCACCCACATCCCTCTTATCACACAAGAAATTCAGTCATTGCTAGAAAAGAGAGACATAGAGCATGTCTCCCTTCACCACAAATGGGGGAGGTCCAGAGCTGGACCTCTTTGCGTCCCTGTGCAACGCAAAACTGCCCAGTTTTTGTTCACAAGATCCAGGGCATGGAGTTTTCTGGCAAGAAGCATTGTCCCTTTGCTGGACAGAGAGGTTTCTGTATGCATTTCCTCCTTTCCCTCTCATTTGGAGGGTTCTTCTCAAGCTACAGGCGGAGGGAGCTGTAACGATCTAAGTGGCTCTGCTCTGGCCATGACAGATATGGTTCCCTTTGCTTCGGCATCTGGCAGTGGAGCCTCCCTTTCAGCTTCCAGTTCGACCAGACATTCTTTGCCAGGAAATGGGGATGCTGGTCCATCCAGACCTGAGATCTTTGCATCTGCATGCCTGGTTCCTACAGACCTAGCCATATCCAGGCATGGAGTTTCTCAGAGAGTAGCGGAAGTCCTTGTGGAAGCTAGGAAACCATCTAAGAGAGCTACTTATGCCATGAAGTGGAAGTGTTTTAGCATATGTGCAATAGCACGCTCCCTAGACCCAGTGCACTGTTCGGTGAATCAAATTCTCGAATACCTCCTTGCACTCTCAAATCAGGGGCTGGCTTGCTCTTCTATTAAGGTGCATCTCTGGACCATTTTGGCGTATCACTCGCCAGTAATACTAGGCAAGATGGTTGCACATCTGTACCTAGTACAGATCTTTTTGAAGGGTATGCTCCATATCAAACCACCCATTAGGGATCCGGTTCCACCTTGGGATCTACTGTTTGTCCTAGAAAAATGAACTCTCTCCCCTTCGAACCAGCATCCCAGTGCAATTTACACTTCCTATCTTGGAAGACAGTGTTACTAGTGGCTGTCACGTCAGCTCGAAGGATTCTGAAGCTGCAAGCCCTGATATGTAAAGAACCCTATTTGGTTTTTCAGTGAGACAGGGTGTGTCTGCGTACTAATCCCAGGTTTCTTCCCAAGGTGATTTCTGAATTGACCCTCAACCAAGACATATCCCTCCCGGTCTACTACCCAGAGTATTCCAACAAAGGTGAAGCACTTCTTCATACTCTGGACATTCATAGAATTCTCAGATATTACCTGGACAGGACTAAGGGAATCAGGCAATCTGAGCAACATTTTGTTTTGTTCTTTCCCAAATCCTTGGGGAAGCCGATAACGAAGCAGACTATGTCCAAATGGTTGTTCGACTGTATTACTTTTATATATGAAAAGTATGACAAAACCTTGCCAGGTCCGGTTAGGGGGCATTCCACTAGGGGCCTGGCTGCTTCTTTTGCAGCCCTCAGAAATGTCTCCACAGCAGACATTTGGCAGCCGCATGGAACTCAATGCACACTTTCATCAGGCAATTACCCCTTGGATGTTGCTTTCAGAAGAATAGCAGGATTAGGCTTTGCTCTGCTCCAGGGCCTTCTTTCCTGCAAAAATTGTAGTCGCACAGTTTAGAGACATTGTTGGTCTTGCTGTTCATATTTATAGATCCTTCCTCCCCTGGTTTTCATGAGGGACACTGCTTGGGACTCTGTCCTTATGATATAGCCTGCTGCAGGAGCTCTTACTCACTGTAAGATAGTACAGTTACGTAAGAACTTACTGTAACAATAGATCTTCGATATGAGCTCCTGCAGCAGGCGCTATTTTCCCTCCCTCCTTCCCCACTTTGAGTTTTCTCTTTTTGGGATTTGCTTTGGCACCTGCCTCAGAGCTCTCCTGCTGAACAACATTTGGGTCTCCGGTGGGTCAACTGAGGTGGGGCTGGGGACCGTCCCCTTTATACAGCTGGTGACGTCAGCGGGCGGGCCGACGTAAGGGGCGTACCCCAGCTGGGTACTGCTGGCTAGAAGTTTTCCATGGAGTCCTAGTGCCAGACGGCATAGTCCTTATGGTGTAGCCTGCTGCAGGAGCTCATCTCAAAGATCTACTGTTATGGTAAGTTCTTGCGTAACTGTACTTTACCTTCTCAGGCTTGCTGTTCTGTCCAGATGCTGAGAATGTTGCCCTGCACCATTGTTCCTTTGCTCATTTTCACAGGTGGGTTCATGGTTAGCATCATGAAAAACAAAATACAGCCTCTGTGGTTGCAAATGACGGTCAGCTTACTTGCAGGAGTCAGTTGCACTGTTTTCATTTTGGGTAACTGAAGATTGAATATTTCTTTTTGTTGTAAATCATACTTCTGTGGCATAAGGTACAGATTTGGTGCTAACATTGAGAAATTTGTAAACACAAAACAGAGTACTTTAGTACTATACTATATACAAATATTGAGCAGAGATGAGGGATGTAGTGGGGAAAATATTGACCCAGAGGTAAGAACTATTACCTGACAATAGCTACATTGCCTGAAGCCAAAGGCTGAGAGTGGTATGACTATTAGAAGACAATAATTCATCCTGAGGTGGTATATGTTTTCTCACTATATCCCAACACAACTCTGGTTAATATCTGTTTTATTAAACTTTGCTCAAGTTATGAGGACTGGAACTGGCAATTATTGAAAAAAACTAATGTCTAGTTCTGTTGAACTATTGCTTGGATTTTTCTTCTGAATCTGGCAATAGTTTAAAAACCGTGTATGTCATGTGACTGTCTCTGGTCCAATCGGAGACAGATTTTTTTTTCTACGGTATTTACCAGCCTCCCTGTGCACTTATATCACTCACATCACTAGACCCTGAACTGGCAGCACTAACACTTCAGTGGTTCCCCCCCCCCCCCTTGAATTCCAAGGAGGGAACTAGAGATGCAGTTAAACCAATGGCTCACTTATATTGTGCACATGAATAAGTTAATTGCATCCTGCTATGTAATACGTTTTACTGCTATATATCCATGTAGACTGTTGCACGCCAAACAACCTGTATCTGTATGACTGTTTACTGTTGCCTGCCAAACAACCTGTATCTGTACGACTGTTTACCATGTATTTTCCTGTGGTCTCCCGGGTTGTCCCTGAAAAAGGGACCTCCGGAGCCCAGTGGGCCTACCACCCAGTCATCAAAATTCAATAAATAAATATAAATAATACTAACGACTGAAAATAGGGCTTTAAGTGCCTTCTGAGCATTTCAAGTGGTTGTTTTCTGGTTGCCTCCTTTCAGGCTGTTTTCCATATAGTAGCATTGCTACACTAACTGTTCAGCAGTGGTAGGACAAGAGGGTAGTAGGTAGCTTTTTCGGACAGACTGGTTGGACCTCTTGGTCTAATTCTGCTGTCACTTATGTTTCTATGTTACATGCATTTTTACTTATATTTCTATGTTGCATGTATTTTTACAACCGCACTACAAAAAACAGGCTATTATACATTTGCAGAAACAGAAGACCAGAACTCTGGGTGTGGGTGTGTAAGCCATTTACACTCAAAGCAGTTGTGATGCAAGGAACCCAGAGATAGTAACTGTGGTACATGCATTCTTTAGTACTTTACCTTTTCATCTCTGTGTTGTAATTGTGTTGTTTGTAACATTGTTTATTGCATGCATGTTTGGACACAATTGTAAACAAGAATACTTTTTCTTAACTTGCTATCCAATAAATAAATGAATGAACGATGATGATCTCGGACGGTCCAGCATAAACACAGACTAGTGCAGGGCTATACTGGTAGTCTGTACTTGGGTATAACAAGACAAAACCGAGTGCTTAGATAGTATGGTTATGCAGCATCCACAAACAAAGCACAGGACTGACATAGATAGCAAATGTGGTACACAGAAATGACAAAACAGATAGTTGCTGTATCACCAACTGGTTTAACTGGTGTGTGGTTATGGTATCTTCCAGTTCTACCCAAATCATCAAAATCCAAAGCAAACTATTCCTCTTGTCTTGTTACGAGTCCAGCACTGCATTTCCACAATCTTAAATTCAGTTAAGCTCATAAAGTAGACTGCATGCAGAATACCCCTACTTTTAGTAGTTGAAGCCAATAGATCCACTTCATTTGAAGTGTACTGACATGAAAGCTCTCAGGACCTGATGTCAGAGCGGGTTCATAGCACATCTCCAGTAGCTACTATGTGGCAGCAGCCCTATCTAGTGAAGAGCCAGGGTATCATATGGAATGTGTGGAGGATCTTACTGTAGAATATGAGCCTTCAGCTTGAGTTAAAGGAACACTGTCAGCTTTGCCCCTCGGTTTTGCCTCAGTTTGCAACAGTGATTCCACAGGTACATACCTGTACCAATATTAGAGTAGAATGCACCTTCATAAGCAACAAAACTGAACTGGTTACCTATTTTTGTAAAAAAAAAAAAAAAAAAGCATTACTTCAGTTAACTTTCGGACTGAATATAAACCCGGCCCACGGAAGAAGATTACGCCGAGCACACATATAGTCGGATGGTGCAGTGCATTTTATGGTCCCATTACAACAAATACATAATTTAGTAGAACTCCATAATGAAAGGTGCTGCTGGTATTTAAAATTTAATCCCGAGCACCGGTTCAGCTGCAAAGCACTTTCAAACTGTGGCACCGAAATCCTGCGCATGCGCAACAGCAGTGGGAGGAAAAAATCTCACGCATATGCAAGAACGTGTCGCTATTATGCATGCGGAGATTTCGATGCCACAGTTTGAAAGTGTTTTGCGGCTGAACCGGTGCTCGATTAAATTTTAAATACCAGCAGCATTTTGTATTACAGAGTTCTACTAAATGATGTATTTGTTGTAATGGGGACCATAAAACTGCACTTCGCACCGTGTTTCCGCCTATGGTGCTGCTCGTGTGGGATCTCCTTCCAGTTGGCCAGGTTTGCATTCGGTTGGCAAGTAAGCTGAAATAATGCTTTTTTTTACAAAAACAGGTAACCAGTTGAGTTTTTTGCTTATGTAGGTGCATTCTGCTCTACTATTGGTACAGGTATGTGCTCGTGGAATCATTGTTGCAAATTGAGGCAAAACTGAGGGGCAAAGCTGACAGTGCCCCTTTAAGTCAAGATTGAATCTAGCTGGTCTCTAGTTCTTACCTAGAACATGTAATTTTTCGTGTGTGTGTGTGTAATGTGGGTTGCTGGGTCTTCAGTGTCAGTTGAATAAAATGAATTTGCTGGTAGTTATGGCTGTCAGAAGTTAAATGGTTGACCCTTTACCACTTTTAAAGGAGGGAGGCTATCGGGCATTGTCATGTTACGGATCTAGGTTATGGCAAGTGGTTCTTCTGTTTTTTTTAATTTTGGTCTGCTGTATTGTGAGCAGAACTTTTGCTATGATGCTTGTTGTCATGCGACACTGCAGTAAACTGAGAAAGAAAGGAATTAACAGAAGGAGCCTAATAGCAGGAGGGAATCAAGGTATCTAAATTCTCTGTGTCTAGGGATGCAGTGAGAAGTTTACTATAATGCCACAGCTTCAATAGTAGATTGCCATCATATGGGGAGTGACCCCACAGCTGTTCCTTCAGATCTTTGTGGAATGGACTAGACTGGAAACTGGCAGAAGTCCAGCTGCTAGATATTCAGACCATTTGAACATGCATGTCATTTGCTCCTGCAAATTCAAAAATATATTTTGCCGGAGAAATGCCTGCCCAGAATTACTAAGGGCATCCTTAGAATTCACAGTAACTGTAAACTCTGATACTGTCCTTGGTTACTCTGGGCAGTCGTTTTTCTATCCTCACTCGCCAAAAAGGTATTATAATTTGCAGGAGCCGATGACTTATATGCACAGAGGTTTTGAATAGCTGTCCACCAAGACTTCACTCCAATGTGTTTTCTCCTTCTGACTCTGTTACCAGAAATAAGACCAGAATGCTAACCGTACTCAACACCCAAGATGGTCCCAGAATTAACAAGGAGAAAACTTGACCTTGTGTCTTGTGATCTGTGAATAATATTGCAAATGATGGACAGCTGAGGTGATTCAACAGTTGCTTCATGTTTGTGTAACAGTCCTGGATGTGACCTTTTCTTCTTAGGGAGCCAGTATTTGGACTTCGTGAAGAACAGGAGATAAAACAAGAAGTTCTAGGGTTGTGCTGACTTGCACACTGTTTATTGGCCATTCATGCACAGGAATGTACACTGTGAGAAAGCTCATGGTGATATGATATAGCCACAGTAATAGCAGTGTGTGTGTGTGGGGGGGGGCACTGTAGATATCTGGAGAAAGGAAAGAACATCTGGATGGAAGGAAGCTATGTGTATCTTCCTTTTCTGATACATGGGGCTCCTTTAGCTGAAATGAAAGTCTGTAATTACAACAAAAATGACAGTGACCTGTAACGAAATATTAAAATCTTTCAATCATCTTTTTCTTAATTGATGTCTATAATTATTTAATACTGGCAAAGCTACTATAAAAAGAAATCCTAGTTTTGATTGTAAGACTTTGATGTCATTGCTGTAATGTTTGATAAACGTCTCTGCTAATGTAAAATAAGTTTGGATTGTGATTTCCTATACTGTTTTTTAATCCCCAGTCCCATGGCTAGCTGACACCACTGATCCTGTGGCTGGGAGGGAAGAGCAGTGTAGCATAGATAGAGAGATAGCCAGATGGGTGGGTGGGTGGATGGATGGATGGGTAGATGGAGGATAGAGAGATATAGGTAGGTAGAGATAGATAGATGCATAGATGGATAAACAGGTCAGTAGATAGATGGATAGACAGACAGGAGATGGAGAGATGGACAGATAGTGATAGGTAGGTAGAGAGATGTGGCTGAGTATGGTGGGGAATGACTGTTAAAATGTACTGTGTAGTTTATCACTGCTGTCTCCGTGGTTCTCCCAGTGCTATGACATTCCCTAGGAAGCAACAAAATTTAATTGGACCCTCACCAAAGTTTCTAACTGCTAGAAGGCAGCATGTCGAACTTCTTGGTAAAAATAAAGCAGTTATAGTGATGGGTATAAGTTTATATCTTACAAGTTACAAATAACTTTTACTAAAGGTCTTGGATAGAAAAGACAAGCTGATGACTAAAGTGATGTCCTCCGAATGTTACTTGTCTGAGAGTTCAGGAAAGGTGAAGCAATGAAAAAAATCACTTTGCTTAGCAATGTGGTAAGTTTGAACAATTAGTTTTATTTTTTATATAGAGATAGATATGTATATCTATATATCTTGCTATATATGTGTGTGTGTGTGTGTGTGTGTGTGTGTATATATATATAAATATATATGTGTGTGTATGTATGTATATATGTATGTATGTGTGTGTATATATATATATATATGTATATATATATATATATATATATATATATATATATATATATATATATAAAAAAATATATATATATATTCATGGCAAAAAAACTCTGTTTAATGCATCAGTTAAGGTTGTTCCAGCGACAAAGTGAGAAATTTGGTGTTAGGGTTGAAATCCCTAACTGCACCCCCCACCACCCAC